>WIGM01000164.1:0-69054 GCA_014235935.1 Colletotrichum musicola
GGGCCCAGTGGGTCTGTATGTCGTATATCGTCATAGCCTCCCTAATCTCAAGGAATGCTTCTTGTGAGGAGTCTGGGGTCGAGACACTGGACCTCATCGTCGACTACGTACCTGTCCTTCCATTCGGAAGGCTCCGACCCGTCATTCGGTCGGTCCCTTCCACAGCTCTGCGACTTCCCAAGCTGAGATTACAAATCGCCATGGGCATATTCGTCATTACTTCCCCGGCTTTCGAGAAGGCAGTGGCACCAAGCCTTTGTGCAGTTCCCAGCGAAGCTGGTAGGTCCGACCTGGAGGCAGTGTAATACCAGGCCGGACTGAAAAGGTTCCAAAAATTGGTTGGTCCGAAGACCGTCGGACCTGGAGGTAGTGTGATACCAGACCGATGTTGAGAGACTGTCGAAGCTGGAGGTCGTGTAGTACCAGGCCGACATGGGAAGAAAGGGAAAGAGATAGAGGGAGAGAGAGGATATGAGAAAAAAGAAGGGAGAAAGAAGGAGAAAGAGAGAAGGGGGAAAAGATGAGGGGAAAGAAAGAAGGGGAGAGGAGGATGGGAGAGAGAAGGGGAGAGAGAAGGGAAGAGAGGAAAGAACAAGTCGGCATACCATACCGCCTTGCCTTCGGAGCCTGGCGTTGTTGAAGGGCACGGGGAAGGGGCTGCCAGGCTCGTCTCACATCTTTCCCGAGCCTGTATACTCGGGAAGTCTCAAGCCTCTCGTCGGTCTTTACCTTCTCTGTCAGTTGACCTGAAGCGAGCGAAGATGCTGGCTTGCGGGTTCGTACCTTTCTCTCTCCCCATGACCTTGCCCCCAAAGCAGGCAGAGAGGGATGGAAGCGGCCGCGACTTCCGTGTCTGCGCTCCGCCGTTTCGCTTTCGCGGCCGCTTCCATCCCTCCCTGCCTGCTTCCCGATTCGAAGTTCGGGCGTCGAGCCACTCAGGTCCTTCCGCCGCGAGATGACGAACGGGCACCTTCCAACGTCAACTCTCTCCACCAAAACACAGTCAGTTGAGGCGACGTACCTGCGGCAGAAGCAGCCTGCCCATCTGGAGAAGGCATTCCGACGAGCAAAAAACGGGGAGGAGCGCTCGCGAGCGTCGATTCCAACCCGCGGGCCGCCCTCCCCGTCCCCGAGGGTATAAAATTCCCTCCCATCTCCCCCCATCCTCGAACTTCTGCTCTTCTCTTCTTCATTCTGTTACCGCGGGGCCCGGTGGCTCAAGAAAAGCCGGTCTCACCCACGTGTCTGCCCGGGGGGCATTGTCGGTTCCGTCGTTCGGCGGAGACAGACGTGGAAAGTTTTTGATTGCTTTTCGCTCTTCCACAAGTTGGAATCGACATACCTTTTTATTGTCCTCACTAGCGTGTCTAGTGGGATGAAGAAGAGAACAGCGAAAAAGAGATGAAAAAAGCACGCTCTTCTTCATTCGTACACCCGAAGCCGGTCGCTCAAGAAGAACTGGCTTCGCAACGTACGCCTCGGCGCCCGGTCGCTCAGGAAAAGCCGGTATCATTTACGAACATGACCTGTGACGAACATGATATCTTGGGGGCTGGCCGGCTTGACAGATATGCTTGTCGGAGGCCTCTCTCTGTGCTGTCATTTCAGAGAGGGGAAGAGGGAAGGGGAAGGGGGAACAATTGTCAGTGTTCGCAATGCTTGGATCCTCGCATTGGGTCGTCGGGTGTCGGGGCGGTGTGATGGCCTGTCAGCTCCATGCTCTGCTGGAGAGGTGAAGACGGTTGTTGTGTCTGGTAACCAAGAGGGAGTAAGACTGTGTGAGAGCTGGTAAGGAGATGGATGGAAGGAAAAGATCGGACTGGACAATGGGGGAGGGAATCACAGTATTTACGTCGGCCCAGAACCAGCCACAAAGGTGTCTCTCTTGTTTTGCCCTGATGGTCCCCGTGACCAGGGCTTCGTCAAGCTTTTTCTCGTCGCCTCCCAGCGGAAAACTTTGATCGGACATGGCTTTCCTGCACTGTGCCTAGGTGGTCAGACGTAGAGCGGAAGACTCTTCGAAGACACGAGGCGGCGAGAGTTGGGAGGGAGGTCCTCAAGGTAGCTCTTCGAAGTTCGACCCATGGAGACACGGTGCGCAATCATCAGAACGATCGCTTTGCACTCAGGCTCTCCATCAACACGATCTCCCACTTCCACTTCGCCATCAGTCTCCTTCGTCAGCTTCGCCAGGCAACATCTCTCTTCGCATCACGAAATTCCCAATCCCCTCCCCGACCTCGATCGCTTCAGTCATCTCTCTGTTGACCCCCTCTCTTGCCCCTCTCCAAGGCAGTCTCAAACGTATCCTTCCTTCCTGTTCCTAAAGCTCTGGTTTCTTCCACGACATTCTGGTCTGTTCTACGTACCCGTTTGCCTGACACACATGTATCTACGTACCACATCTGAGAAAACCTAGAATCGTGGTGGCGCAACGTCACGCAACGTCCCTACCCACTCATAGGTACGGAGGTCGCATCACACGACGAGGTACCTGGGTGGACACCGTTTCTTGTTGATGACACAGAGAGAAAGTCCACCATGCCTACTTACCAAGGTAGACACGTACTCTGGCTACTTACTGCCCAGAAAGGGAGAGGACCCGCATCAACAGTGACTTCTCTTCAAGACCAAGACCGCACTGATGCACTATCATTGAGGCAGGAAGGTAGGTAGTCACGGTCTGCCACAGAGAAACCCGCTCAGTTCCCACCCATCTAGGATGGTAGGTACCTGTGCGAGAAGCCTGGTGGAAGTCTGGAGATAGGACTGGGGGTCGTTGAAGATGTAGGTTAGGTATGTAGACCATGCCACTTATCGAGGTAGGTAGGGAAACGTAGAGTGCCTGCAGGATTCGCGGGGATCAAGCAGATTCAACGTACTGAGACTGATACCATGGCTCGTTGTTGCTTCCTCGGCTAATATACAAAGCTGATGAGAATACGCACCCAGTCTCATAGGTCCGCGGGTACTTGAGATGTCAAAGTGCAGCAGGCATGACGACTTGTGCCTGTTTACCTAGGCTTCTCAAAATGTCATTGACTGTGTAGAAGCCAGGGGACTGATGGTCACGTGAGTACACGCGCTGAGATCTGAGCTGCCCCGAGATATTAGCGAACTACAAAAAAAGGCATCGGGCCTCAGTCTGTGATGTTAGGAGAAGTTTCGATGCAATTTCTAGCGTAGTAAGTAGCGTGAGTGTCTTGTTTCGCTGTACTTGATGTCTCGTTCGAACCATGCCAAGAATTATTCGTATTTGCAACAAGTGAGGCCCTCTGCTAATGCCAGCCTAAGGGCTCTGATCAGGTAACCCTAGCACAATTGGTTTAGCAGACTTTCCGAGTCCTCGTTCAGGGGAGGAATAGTCTGACGTAGAGATATTGATGAACTTTCAACTCGACTACAAGTTGCTCCTTAGGCGCTTCCAATCACCTCTTCTTGGCATGACGTTCCTCCACGACATTCTATCAATATGCCGCGGCCTCCTGGGGTCACCACTTTCGTCTCGGGGCTTCAGCTTCTAATGTCCTCACCATTGACATTTTTCAGAATCAAAAGTTGTGCGAGTCTTGGGGTCAGGCGCTTTTACTATCTCTCCACCCAGACTACTGCCAGCCTGGGGTTGGGGTTAGAGGGTTGCATCTTGCAGCAATCTTTGGCCTCGTTCGGGAAGTCAACCTCCTTCTTGAAGACACAGATCCCGACACCAGCGACTGGAACGGCACCACTCCTCTGGCGTACGCAGTCTCTTTTAAAAACATGGACGTGGCCATGATTATGCTCGAGAACAAGGCCAATCCGAACGCAGCCGACAGATGGGGCAGGACGCCACTCCATATCGCTGCAGACCTCGGCCAAGAATCTGCAATCTCAATCCTTCTCGATCATGGTGCAAATCCTGAAGCAACTTACATAGCACAATATGTCAATTCTGAAGCGGAAGCCGGTGTTACTTGGACACCACTACTGATTGCTGCGGTTGAAGGCCATGATTCGGCTGTTTCGCTCCTGCTCGAAAGGGGCGCCGACATCCACACTACGCTCGACGATGGATTATCTGCATTGATGCTGGCCGCGTCTGAAGGTCATCTGTCGGTTGTTCAGAAACTGCTAAGAAATGGAGCCGAAGTCGAGCAAAAGGATAATGCAGGCTATAGTCCATTGAAACGGGCGATACAGTCGAACTACAATGATGTGGTGTCGGCGCTACTGGACGGAAATGCAGATTCTGAACAAAGCGCTCCGGATGGATGCACCCCGTTACTGCTAGCGGTAAAGCAGTGCAACCTTGGCATTGCCTCTTTGCTTCTCGACTCAGGAGCCGATATCGAGAAAAGCATGAATGGTTGGACGGCTCTCCATTTTGCCGCCATGGAAGAGTACAAAGGCATGGTTGGACTTCTACTAGAGTCGGGGGCTCTTGTGGATTCGAAGCTCGAAGAAGGCTGGATGCCATTAATGATCGCAATCGACCAAGCCAGTGTCGTTATTGTTACCCAGCTTCTTGATGGCGGGGCTCGCACCGACTCAAGGTTGTCCGACGGCGCGACGCCTTTGATCATCGCCGCTGGAAACAGGCGGAATGACCGTATCACGGAGATTTTGCTCTCACGCGGTGCTGACCCCAATGCGAAAGACGATGATGGCGATACGGTATTGCTGACCTGGTTCGATTCTTCCACTAAAAGAGATGCTAGCATTGCTATTCTCCTAGAAGCTGGAGCTGATTTGGAGGCCGCGGGCAAAGATGGTTTGACGCCGTTGCTTTTCGCAGTGAAAACGGGAAAGGAAGCCGCCGTTCAAGAGCTACTCGACCACGGTGCCAACCTCGATGCAGTTGGCCCGAACGGCGAAACTGTGCTAGAACTTGCGGCCGAGAGCGGTTCCGACCGAATTCGCGCGCTCTTGTCCCAAACGCTCTCGACGACTCGAAACATTGAGGCCGCGAAGGACGATGAAGAGACTGCTTCAGTGGGAAGTACTGCAGCCTCTGTGGAAGCATCGGGGAGTGGAACTAGCCATCATGCGTAACGGCAATAATGACAAGGGATATGTTAAAATGTGTTATGAATCCGGAGTTGGTAGCTGTGTCGTTGATCCAGAGCATTACTTTCTTGTTTTTCTTTGATCTCACTTCAGTCCTAGAGGGTATGCTGCAACGCGCTACCGTGGATGAGGGAGACTGTCTTTACCGGACTCCTTTGGGACATTCAAAGGCTGATGCATTATCGTGGGTACGAGCATATTACAATTCCTCAGACACGGAAGAAGAGACTCTCTACCTCTTACCATCAAGTGCGGCCACCATGATGTGACCCATCTACTTCAACAAGTAGGAGCAACCCAAAGTTTCAAGAGTCTGGAGATTGCGGCAAATTTTGGGTTGCCCACCCAAGTACCTACCAACGCCGGACCAGATGAAACACGGTTTGAGGGACATCGCCATTGAAAGTGTGAAACACGGCTCATTATCACGATGCGCCTCTCCCTTTACTTTGCCACGTAGATGAGTATATCGCAGATCTTGTGGCTAATGGCACCGTAATTAAAAGCTTGGTATAAAATCACTGGACGCCTGTTATGGATGCGACATCCAATAGGTCCTAGACAAGCCCTCAAGCCACGAAAAGGGAGGTCCCAAGAAGGCTTTTCCTCCCATGGGGCCGGAACCACCTAAAACTCAATTCATATTGCAAGTCACCCTTGTAGTAGAGTCTTTTCTTGGTGGCTTTCAGTTTTCTTCACACTCAACACGACTCCATCGTACGAGAACCAAGCCAGGACGCCAGAATGGATATTGAGACAAGAGACAAGGTTGGGCAGACACCACTCCTTGTTGCTGTCAGGTACTAGCATGAAACAGTTATCGGGGTACTGATCAACGCCGGAGCAGATATCGAGGGAAGAAAGACTTGGATAGACCTTGTTCTCAGGCCGAGGAAAGAGCCAGCACACTCTGAAGAAAGAACACTCGGGGGGGTACATAGGTGAATACACACAATCACAGTGTGATGCACGAGAGGTTGCGAAGCTCGGCGACTTTCGCCAACCCAAGAACTCAACGATCAGAACATAGTCTTCTCGGCGCCTACCACGAGTAAAGCAGCTGAGACAGCCCTCAACGCCAGACACAGCGACAAAGCTCCAAATACGCCGTTTAGGTTTCCGTTCAGTTGCTGGACATGGATAGATGGCGTCTATATCGACGAATCGTTTGTGACGCACCGTCATCTGTCCCGGTCCACTTCAACATCTATCTTTCCACTGGCTTCTGTAAGCCTCGCCGCTTCTGCGGGCACGGCGGCGCCTCGTATGGGTATCATCGTGACGAAATAGAGAGATCACGACAAATTCTACAGGGTCCAGCAGCCCTAAGGCTTGCTCGAGAGAATATAAAAGTGCGAGGCAGTCCCTCCATCTCTCCATCCCTTCTTTCTTCAGCAAGTTTCAACCACCGCTCCAAGGTTCGAGTTCACAACTCAGCTTCACAACTCAGCTTCAACATGGGGGTATCAAGGCCCCCAAAGTGAGGTTTCAATCATCGCTCCAACCTTGAAGGTTTCAATCTGCGTTTGGAAGTCGAGTTACAAGAATGGTTCCTGTCAGCAGCTCAGCTATTGTTCGAAGCCTTGCTCGACAAATCTTATTTGACAACTCTTGTTCGAAACTTTAATACCATTCACGGACATCACAACTTCTCGCCAGTCAGTGTCAGCAGGGAAGCAAATCAATCAACACAGGCAAGATGACTTGACCTATTGGCATGGACTGGGGGAGGATCATCGACTTCCCCCTTAAATACATGCCGGAGTCCGAGACCTTCCCAGAATACTAGGCATCATGTCGTTGACGGAGCATTCAGCCCGTGGGTCATGGCCTTTCTGGCCTTCAACCCGAACGCCAAAATGGATTAGGAGTTGGCGGCCTGCTCACCAGATTGGAATCCCCAGCCGCCCGTCGTCCGATCAGCCCATCAGCATGGGACGAATAAGACGGAGACGACGGACGGGGAGGGCAGCGAAGAGAGGTTCTGTGAGGCAGAACCCTGGCGAATGTCTCTCTGTCCAAGTCACCCCGGACGAAGGCTGGTGCCTCATCGAGAAAGAAAGCCGCGACCATACCTTTCGAGCCCATGTTCGCATTGCCGGGTGTTGACCTCAAGGTCTTCACATCACCCACCTATCGTCTTATAAGCCCATCGGCACGGTACCTTCAGACGCATTGTTGATAGGATATACCCTCTCATCGACGGCCGCAAAGAGGTGGCCGTCGTCCCTGTTAGCTGCCTCGATAATGGCATCTTCGGCATTCCGCAAGACACCACCACGTGAGTGTCGGTCACCCTGGCGTGACAACACCATGACCACGCGGTATCGAAGCGCTGCAGCACCTCAGACTAAACCTCAACAACTACCAATACAATCCTTCGGATGCCTTGAGTCGCCACAGTTATGAGCCCAGAACAGCATTATCAAGGAGCAACAGCATGATCAAGGAACATCGTGATCAAGAAAAAGCAACATCAAGAGGAGTAAGAGCATCAAGAGGGACAGCATCAAGAGGGACAGCATCAAGAGGGACAACAGCAAGAGAGACAGCAACGTCCATAGAAGCAACACAGTTTGAATTCCTGTTCCAAATATGAATGTCCGCGCCAAGTGCCTTTTCATCATCTAGCTCGCGCTTGAGCATAATACCATAGAGTGAAGACGGGTATCCTCGCAAGCCAATTCCAGCCCTTACCATAACGCCATCCCACGCTTGCTAAACATCTTTTTTCTGCATATCCAGGTCCCCAGCGGGAGCCCTCAAGAACGAACCTGCGCGTCGACGCCATCCTCATTCTTGACGACGGCGTACTTGCTTCCATTCGGGGCATCGACCTCCACCACGCCCCTGGCGCTCACGGGCGACATCTCGTAGAGCCACTTGGCCAGCAGGAAGCTGCCGGCGGCCCAGACCCAGACGAGGATGCCGACGGAGCATGTGAAGAACAGGGTGGGCACGAGGACGAGGAGGGCAATGCCGATCCAGAACAGGGCGAAGACGACGGCGGCGCCGACGGCGAAGGCAGCGGTCGAGAGGGCGAAGGCCGAGAAGAGGATGACGGGGAGGGAGGAGAAGACGAGCTGGGAGAGAAGGAAGGCCTGGCGAGGGTGGGATCGTTAGCAATGCCGGTCATGGTCAATTGAGCAGGGGAAGGGGACGTACAAAGAGGAGCGGGCGCTCCTGGGCGAGGTTGGCGATGCTGCCGTAGGCCTGCTGACGGGTGTCGAAGCTGACGACGCGGTTCATCTGGCGCTGGCCGTAGGCGTAGACGCCGGCGGCGTTCTCCCTGGCCGAGGCCTTGAGGTCGGTGATGTCGTTCTGGGCAGCCATTTCTGACCTGAATCGTTCGCGAAGTGGGAATAGAACGTCGTGATGTGCGTCAGGGGTGTCGTAGAAGGTGTTTGGTTGTGGACGCAGATCCAGGGTATCAGGATGCGAGGGGGACGGCATTTTATCAGGGACCCCTTTCCCTTTCCAAGGGATGCAAACGGCTGCGGGGTTGGGGTTGGTAAGGCGCGAGTGAAGGTAGGGAGGTAGGCACTATTACTAGTACACCACGCCTTCCCTGTGCTGATGATGCGGTGACGTTGTACTTTCCTCGGCGGAAAGGTAAGGTACCGTTGTACCGCCGCCCAGGAGGAGGAGCGGGAAGTCGCGTTGGTCTGCCGTTACGGAACACGCAACACGCGTCCAGCCAATGCAAGTGCAGGTCGCAATTTGCAATTGGCAATTTAGCTCGTGCCTGCAGTTTCCCTCCCAGGAATCCGTCGATCTGGTGCATTAGGTAAGCCAAGGAAGCAGCTGCAGTCCCGTCGCGTCGCACCTTCCCGGAGTCTTTTGGAGCTTTGTGATTACTGATTGGCGATGGAGATCACCAAGTGGGTCACTGGAGACCCGGCACGAGCGCCCCGAAATGGAGCTTGGGCCACCACCGTCACTGCCATCGCGTTGAAGGCTGCAGTGAGTGTGGTCACTGGTGTCTGTGCTGCGGGCATGGACATCCCCAAATCACGTGCAACACACCTCCGGGAGAGTTGCGCTACTACAGGTACCAGACGGAAACTCTCCTCCCAATCTCACCCTCCGAGAATGGCGTCAACCCGCTGGCCAAGACATTGAATATCGCTACCTCGATCGCAACCATCTGCCCATCGTCGTGGGGTGTTGAAAGAAGCTGCCAAGCTGCGGCAGCGCTCGGCCCAGACCTGACGTGCATACTGCGATCCCCTCCCATGGGTCCTGACCCGTGAAAGACCCCCCCAACGTGGATTCCCTCCGTCCTCGACACGGACGTCCTCGACGCTACATCATCTATTCCCGGGACAGCCAGCAGCTCCTCCACGCGCGTATTTACGCCTCGCATGCAGTCCGGCAGCATGAGAAGGCGCCACAAGCTTGGGGATCAGATACCGTCGTCGTCCAAGCGCCAAAACATCCCTTGAGACACCGGCACCGACGCACCTACAACGACGCCAGTGCCCCATTCTCGTGTTCCCGCTCCTGGGCAAGGATTCCAAGGAACGCCCTGCTCCAGTGCTCATCCCTCGCCATCGCCGCGTCGTATCCCCAATGCCATCAGCACCATGAACGGCGACTCTCCAGATACCGATTCGAACTCCCTCAAGGCCGAGGTGACGAGACTCGAGAGCGGCGGGAGGCCCCCGAGGATGGGTCCCGCCGTGAGGGGCACCCGCATCGGCCACAAAAAGTCGCGGAACGGCTGTCAGCAGTGTAAGAAGCGCCGCGTCAAGGTGAGTGAGGTCTGGATCTGAGAGTGTGGGGCAGAAGAGATCCTGACAATATCCCAGTGCGACGAAAACCGGCCATGTCGGAATTGCGTACGGCACGACGTCAAGTGCAGTCTTGTTTTGACCCCGTTCGCTCCCCAGCTACCAGCGGTGACGGAGTCGCCCAAGCCGGCCCCGGAGGCGGCGAGCACAGCGACTCCCGGCAGCGTGGGTGAGGCCTCGACGAGCAGTCGCCCCGCTAGTCGGCGTGAGCGGCACTCGCCCCAGGTGTCCTCGCTAAAGGAAAAGGTCGCCGCCATCCAGGGACTGCTGTCCGAGTTCTCGGCCGAGGTCGACGCCTTGAACCGTCACGATTCCAACGGCAGAGAGAATCTCGCCGGGCCAAGCAGCGCCGAACTTCGCGGTGGCTCGCACATCTCGCCGTCCGATTGGCTCACTGATATGAAGCTCGTCCATCATTTCACCTCCAACACGTCTCATACCCTCTCCGAGAACCCAGACTTTGCCAATCTCTGGACAACCACGGTGCCGGAAATAGCATTTGCCCATGTAAGTTTGTCGTGCCAAGCGGCCATGGCTTTTGCTGATTGTACAGGAATTCCTCCTCCACGGCATCCTCGCTGTCTCGGCTATCCACCTGGCGCACCTCCACCCCGACAAGTCGGAAGAGTACACCACGATATCTACCCGCCATCAAAGCATCGCTCTGAGCCAGTTCTCGCCTGGCCTAAACGACATCGGCGAGAACAACGCCGACGCATGCGTCCTTCATGCCATTTGCATCTTCCTGGTGAACACCTACTCCATCGCCAATCCGCAGGGTCCCATCACGCCCAAGGACGTCGGCCAGTCCTTCATTCTCTTGCAAGGTATGCCACTTTGTCTCTTGCGATAACGAAGCTAACAGGCCTAGGCATCAAGAGCATCTTGACACTCCCCTTCGCCCATCGCTTCATCTCCAACGGCCCCCTCGCCCGCTGGCTCTACCAGGGGCCCGTCGAGCCGGGCGTCGGCGGATGCTACGCCGCCAAGATCGACGACCTCCTCAACCTCACCCGCAGCATGGCCCCGTCCGAAGACACGTCGACATGCCAGTCCGCCCTGGAAGGCCTCAAAGTCACCTTTGCCATCGTGTCCACTCCCGGACACAGATTTGGTCTCGTATGGCGGTGGGCCGTCTCCCTACCGCAGTCGTTCCTCGAGCTCATGACCCAGAACCACCCGATGGCGCTGGTCATTCTGATGTACTACGCCGCGCTGGTGCACGCCTTCGAGAGGAACCTGTGGTATCTCAACGGCTGGGGCATGAACGTCGCCGCGTCTCTGGACAAGGCCATCCAAGAACCGTGGCGCGAGTGGATCCAGTGGCCGTTGAGGTGCATCCGTGAGGGTGTGGACATACGACGGGTCGAGACACGGCCAGTGACAGATATTGCCGCCACGGGGCCGGCGCCCACCTTCAAGGTAGATCTATTCAACAAGTTTGAACCGCCCCCATGAGCTGTGTCGGAGCATCGAAAGTCCAGCAGGCTGGCTGCTTTCGAGGTACTTACTCACACAGCTCCGCGGCGTCTGGATCGTCAACGGCTAAGGAACGGCTGCCTTGTCGTCTGAGCAGCTACTCTCCACCCAGACAGGTCGCCGTAATGCCGTCAGCAATCCATCGAAAGGCACTGGAGTGTGTGGGTTATCCCATACCGCATGCCCATGGTTCACACCCTTCCACGTCCGTCTTCGCAAATGCTAAGGACCCTGGTTGGTCACGACAGACTGGGTTGGCGTGTCATGAAAGCGCCACAGCAACAATCGCGCGGCTTGAGGGAAGGTCAGCCCAGCACCACCCAGGCAGCATCAAGGTTTTCCTCAGCCTCGCCACCCACAACGGCATCAGCCTCTCCACATAATGGGCGCCACATGGCGTTGAGACTCAACCGAGTCAAGTCGACTTTGATGACGGCTGTGTGCAAATATCGTTTGTATCAACACGTAGAATTTGTAATTACAATATACCCATAGGCTTATCTAGCCCCTTTTGAACTGATTTGAAGAGAAATACCGAATAGAACAGTATCCCCATGACTGGCCAGCTCTCTCTCGATCTATGGATGCTAACGATGCTCCTGCCAAGGGCTTTGCAGCTCCTTGGGTTGGGGAGAACCTAGGAAGACGATAGCTTCCGTTGGCCTCGTTGCCTCAGCATCGGCCATAGTGAGAGCTATTATGGTGATCCTCTGCTAGAACCCTTCGCGTGTTAGCAAAAGAGTTACATCAGGTGGGGCAGAAAGACGCAGAGTCGGACACATCTTGAAGGAGATACTGTTATCCAGGCACCCTGCAAATATCAGCCGAAAGTTCCTGGCATTCCCGCCGGCGGTCCTCAAGAGAAGGGAGACTCTAGGTTCAGATAGTGGCTTCTTGTTCGGAGGCCTTAATGGGGTCGTCTATGTGGCAGACATCTTGGATCTATTCTTCGCTCGCCTTCTTCGCTCGTGGGTGAACATTGATCGGCTGCTGGCTGCACCTGCCGTCCACGGGCGCTCACTTACCTCTATCGTCAGTCTTACTTACTACCGTATACATAGACCTCATCTTACCACCTTGTACAGCGGCCTGCAACAGGCGTATGGGTTAGAGAACGCAACATGCGACGGCAATCTGGACCGAGTCTTCGTCCATTTGGTTGTTCAGGTCCGCAAAGCGTAACTGGTGCCATCTCGTTTTGGTCTTGGCTGTCCCACGACATGTGGAAGCAGGCAAGGGAGTATCGAGTTCGGTGTTGTCTCTGGTCAGGTACGATGCATTCGTGATGGAATAGTAGGCCAGCGGCGAAGGGAGAGGGATACCATTTTCAAGGGGAGGATTAGTACACCAGTCACGGTAACTGGTGCTGCTGCTGTAGTGCAGAAGCGGCAGACTGATGCACAGAGGCAAATCAGGAAAGCCTCACCTGGTTACAGACAATATTGTTGATCTTTTCGGCATGCGATGGGGAGTTCTTTTACATGGGATGTATGAGCTGACTGGCAGACGGCAGGAGAACTGTCGGGTGAAGCTTCTTCTATCTGACGAGGTTGATAAGTGAGAATCGGTTTAGATGTGTTTTGTAAGGCAGCTTCCCGGGTTGACTTCTTTCTGCATTTCATCATGCGCAACCTCTGTATCTATCAAGGACTACAACAACGTTGCCGCTAAGTCGATTCTCTTTAAGTCTGTTGAGTGGCTGGCTGACCTTGACGATTTTGTCTTCTCACGCCGTAGTCAAAAATTATTTATTCTCCAGTGCCAAACCGCGAAATCCAGCTCCAATCTCATAGACCAGCCCCGCAACAACCTTGCTGGCCATAAACGGACCACTTCGTTTGTGCGTCGTTATTCCACCACAAGACTCTCGAGACACGTCAAATGCACTTATTTATGTGCTAAAATGAAAGGAGCAACTTCGAATAGAAGAAACACGTCCAAGAGCAAAAGTAATGTCCCTAGCAAGGCTCGAACTTGCGACCTTTGGATGTCTCAGGCTTGAATGTCCGAGTCATATTGATGAAGAATATGAGACCAACGCTCTACCGACTGAGCCATAGAGACTTGTTACTGGTCGATTTGCTAATTTTGGTGCTCATACAGGGCAGCCTTGCGGGTGCCCCAGTTTGGGCCAATCACCGAGCGAGTTCCGGCTCTGAAGCCCCGATGGTGCCCCGTATTTCGGGCCCGTCCCCGCTGACCTCCAGCGACCGTCACGACACACCACTTACACCAGCAACGTCAACACGTTAAGCTTCCCCGTCTGCCCACCCTCTCATCCCCACGACGACGACTGCAATTACGCGTTTGACGGGACCCCTCAAGCGGGAAACATCGCAGACGTTGAACTCTGAGAAGGCCCGCCACCACCTTCACTTCCTTACCTCTGCGCCACCCTTCCCTTCGCCTTACCCGCGAAAAAGGCCAGGGCCTACGCACGCCGTCACATGAAACGCGGGCAACCTAACCTTGCCCTCACCAAAAGAAATGCGGAATCTTTGTCTTGCTTGATTACCGTCCGCCAAAAATGGGATGATATTTGTGGTGGCCCCCCCGTGCTCGAGCTCGCTTCCCCGTCCCATCTCTAGTGTGCTTTACCTACGAGCTTAACATGATTTATTCGCCTCCCCACCTCCCCCGCGTCTGGACTTATTAGACTCCGGGCTGTGTGGAAAAAAAGCAGCATGAAAATGCGCAATACCTCGCACTGCATTTCGTGGATTACTACCTCATTGGACTAAATCATTCAACCCCGGAGGTCGTCTATTGGCTCGGCCGACTCACCGTCCTGGGCTCCCCGCGAGGCGAGATCTCTCTCGCACCCATGTCCACCAGCATGACCTAGCTTCGCTGACCATAGGTCCATCCTTGGTGACGCCTCTCTCTCAAGCGAGAATGTGCTTTGATGTAAACGTTGAGATGGTTATATATCCTCCTCACAAGCTCGCCTTCAACCAAACCTCCCACGTCCTCTCCCCCCAGACCCATCAACACCAAAGACAACCTCACGATGGCACCGCAACCAATCCACCCTGACCCAGACGCCTCCTCCTCCTCCACCTCCTCAACACGCACCTCCCTCACCCGCCGCCTCTCCCTCTCCCTCCACCGGCACTCCTCCGCCCCCAAGCCCCCCGGCCGCGGCATCGGCATCCACATCCACCGCCTCACGACCTCCCTCGGCGTCCCCTTCAACAAGGCCGCAAACCTCGTCGGCGCGGAGGGCTTCTGTCCACAAACCATGCCGCGCGAGTGCGCGAAAGCCGCACGAATCCTGCACTCCTTCACCGACCTCCCGCCAGAAACCGCATCCTCCTCAGCAGGCTCGGCGCCGATCCACCCCCTAGGCCTAACCCGCAAATCCATGGTCGAGATCCCGCCGCAGGTGCTGGCGCACTGCGCGGGCCTGGCGATCTTCAACACGCTCCGCGCGGGGGCGTACATGGGCTCCCTGGCCGCCGGCTCCGGCGTCGTCGTCGCGCGCCGTCCGGACGGAACATGGTCCCCTCCCTCGTCCTTCGTCGTCTCCACCCTCGGCGCGGGCTTCATGATCGGGCTAGACATCTACGACTGCGTCCTCGTGCTCAACACGCCGGCACAGGTATCAGCCTTCGCCCACCCCCGCCTCTCCCTCGGCGCAGAGTCCTCCGTGGCCGTGGGGCCAGTCGGCACGGGCGGCGCCGTAGAAGCAGCGCTAGGCCGGACCGCCCGGCCCATGTTCAGCTACATGAAATCCCGCGGTCTCTGGGCCGGGGTCCAGGTCGACGGGACGGTGATCATCCCGCGGCACGACTGCAACAGCGTCGCCTACCAGGACCGCCGGACTTCCGCTCGCAAGATCTTAAGGGTGCAGGCGGAGTGGCCCGAGGGCTCGCTGCCTCTGTGGCGGACGCTGATGGCCATCGAGGGGCGGTACGTCATCGACCCGGCCATCGCCCGGGAGCTGGCGATGATGGGACCCCCGGGGGACGTGGACCCGCCGTTGGGTGTGGAGGAGGAGGACGATGTGCCTGCACCGGCGTATACTTCGGTGTACACGCCCTCGAGCGTGCGCTACGGGAGCGAGGAGGGGATCACGCAGCCTAGGGAGGATGTGCCTATCCTGGATGAGAAGGAGAGGCTGAGTAGGTCGGGGTACTAGTTCTCACGAGTATTGTATGAATAGCTTCGTTTTGTTTCTGGCGTATGAGGTTTTGGAGTCAGCGTTTGATGGCTGGTTTTCTATGACCCTTAGACTGTAAATATCTTCCAAACGATATCCCAATCAAATGTAATTCTCAGTTGGCTCAACTCGACATTCCCATCTACCCAAATGCGGGGGGAAACAATACTCAAGCACTTCTCGCCATTTCAAGCCAGGGACAATCCCTGAACCGAAACAGCCGCAGCCCGGCGGAGATGGCGCCATTTCGGTAAGCACCATGATGCATAGACGCGGGCTCTAGTGGTTGGACCGTAATATGCTGGGACGGTTAGAGTTCATCTGGTTGTCCTCGTCTAGGATTGGACAAGCTGCTCACCGGAGGTCAATTCTGCTGCCTAGACCGCAGGGCCTTATGGCACCTTGGGAATCTTAGTAAGAGACGTTCCACACCGAGACGCGTTCTCGAACGGTCCCGGCCGGTCGGTGTGGGTTGTTTGCGTGTTGGGGACATGGGGAGAGTACTGGATCCCCTTCATGTTGGAGGCAACGCCTCGTTCGCAGCGAGGTTAGTCTGCCAGGATACTGGCCTATCAAGTGGGCGAAGTGTAGTTGAAGACGCCTTGCATGCAAATGGCAGGGCTGTTGGAAGATTTCTTCAACAGTCACATCCCGATACAGTTTCAATGTCTCCCGTCGACAATCATTTACACCGAACACACTCGCACAACGCATCGCTGACAGGCATGCTGATATTAGCTCTATCGTAGTTGCCCGTCCGCTGTCCATCGTAACCGTCCCGTCATCGCTGTCTAGCTCTGTCCAGTCATACACGCGCCCGCACACTACAAGTACAGTCCCTCCGGCTCGCTCTCCTGCTTGGTCCTCAGGACTCTCTCCCTTGCCGAGCGGAAGTCGGCCATCTGGACGCGCATGCGGCGCTCGCGGAGGGCGAGCAGACCGGCCTCGGAGCAGATGGCCTTGATGTCGGCACCGGACAGGTCGTCCTTCTGGGAGATAAACTCCTCTAGGTCGACGTCGTCGTTAAGCGACATCTTGGACGTGTGAAGGGTGAAGATCTTGCGCTTGGTGTTCTGGTCGGGGTTCTCGAAGAGGATCTTGCGGTCGATACGGCCGGGACGGATGAGGGCGGGGTCGAGCGTCTCGATCTTGTTGGTGGCCATGATGACCTTGACGTCGCCACGATCATCGAAACCGTCCAGCTGGTTGAGAAGCTCCAACATGGTTCTCTGGACTTCACGCTCGCCGCCCGACGTCGAATCGTAACGCTTCGTGCCAATAGCATCGATTTCGTCAATGAAGACGATCGAGGGGGCGTTCTCGCCGGCAACCTGCAAACGTTAGAAGAGCACGCGTAGACTTTGAACAAAGAGGCGCATACCTGGAAGAGCTGGCGGACGAGACGGGGACCGTCACCGAGGTACTTCTGGATAAGCTCACTTCCCACTATACGCAGGAAAGTGGCCGAGGTCTGGTTGGCAACCGCCTTGGCGAGCAGCGTCTTTCCTGTACCCGGAGCACCGTAGAGAATGACACCCTTGGGGGGCTTGATACCCATCTCCTCGTACAGCTCGGGATGCAGCAGCGGCAGCTCGACCGACTCTCTGACTTCCTGGATTTGCTGCTCGAGACCTCCAATGTCGGCGTAAGACTCGGTGGGAGCCTTGTCGAGCTTCATGACACTAACAAGCGGGTCTGCATCGTCTGTCAAGACACCGACAATGCTCACGCTCTTGTGGTGAAGGAGGACGCTGGCACCGGGCTCGAGCAGGTCCTTGTCTACGAAGCTCATGATGCTGACGTAGTACTCAGGACCGGTGGTGCTGCTCACGATCGCATGGTCGTCGTCAATCATCTCCTCCAGCGTACCGACTCCCATGGGGCTGCCACGCATGTCATCCACGCGGCCGCGCTCGTCGGCCATGCGGTCGACATCGCCCTCCGGGCCGACCGCAGCCCCTTCCTTGGCGGCCTTGGCCTTGCGAAGACGCTCCTGGTTCTCGACGTATTCCTCCTCGAGGATAAGATGGTCGTGGATTCGTTGCATACGCAGCAGGCGGAGCTTGCATCTGCTTGTGGGGAAGACGGCGGGGAGCTTCGCGGCAGCGCTAGTGCCGGCAGCCTTTCTCTTCTTGCGGCCGACTCTGGTGGTAGGGCGCGGGGGAGGCTCGTACTTGGGCTTATCCTTCTGTGCGACGGTTAGTATTGGCCTTCTGTAGACGGCTCCGGCCGTCATTGGTGATTGATGATCGGGGGACGGGGAGGGATGCATGCCTTCTTGTCCTTGTCGTCCTTTCCATCTCCTCCACCACCCATTCCACTCTGATTCTGACCCATCTTGTCCCTCTCTCAGTGTCTGGCTCTCTGTGTTATGATTCTCGAAAACAGCGAAGGAAAGATGCGGCGCTGGCCGGTAGGATATCGCTTGGAAGCTTGTCGCGGTGATGATGATGATGATAAAGTTGGGTGGATTCCGGAGACGGCAGGGGAGAAGCAAGGCTGCTGTTGCGTAGGTAATCCAGTGGACAGCTACCACGCACCTTCCGGCATCAGGCACAGGGCACGCAGGCTCCAGAGGAACGCGCAGCTGTGGGTAGTCCGGATACGGAATAGCGGAATAGGTCACGTGCGGACGCTTTGTCAGGCTTTGCTGACTCAGACTCAGTCCGCGGTCGACCCAGTAGAAATTGAAACAAACCATCCAAGTTGTTCCTTTCGACTACTTTTATGTTACGTTGGCAGCCATATGATTATCTCGTCTTTCTCAGCTCCTTCCTTTTCCTGAAACTTTCTATCGGCTTGTTCGCTCTTCCCCATCCCACCCGTTTTTCGGTTTTCTCTGCTCTGACCCACCTTTCTGCCGGTCTCTGGCTGGGTCACGGTGCTGTTCGCCGTTCCCGGCCCCGCTCTAGCCCGTTTGGTCCGGTTTTGTTCCGCCTACTGGCTGTAACGGACGCTCAGAATCGAGAGCTTTCTCCTGATGCCTCTCTTTAATATCTGGGAAAACAATTTCGAGCTGGCAAGATGAGTATTTTACAAATTGAGTTTCAACAAATCTTTTTCTCACCAACTCACAAGTGGACAATAAGCACGTCCTTGCCGGTCCCACTCCACATGCAGCCACTCTCCTGCTCTTGCTGCTTAGACCTGCCACCCAGTCACCCAGTCACCCAGTCTTTTCGATTATGTTGGTAGTCGTTGCGGCCATTTGAGGGATTATTAGTCGTTTTTTGATATTCAACCTTTGAGTCTCAGTCGCAATAATGCAGCATCCCCATGTAGGTACTGTCGACGTGGCAGAGGATATGGCTGTAAATAGCCGCCGTTTGATATTTTGACAGGTGGCTGCCAAGGCTGAATCTTACACGCTCGAATGGGATGTTGCATGCTACGAATTTTCTGAGAGTCACGCATGAGCAATGGTCAACCTTAGTACCTCAACTAAGCGACTAACATGATCCCCATTATGATGACTTTTGCAGGTTGCATTCCAGCCTCTGACATCCCGTAGGTTATCCTCGACTGTTCTGTCAGGACTATCGCCATCTCTTGACTTGCCAAAGCTCTGAAAGGTGGGAACTGAATGATAGGACGAAGGGTGTCATTGAAAGATACATACCTATTCACGGCCTTAAAATAAACCGATTATTCCTGGTTGACTGTCTGTCGGAGGCACCTGCCTTGCTCCAACCCCACCACCCGCATAACCCGCCTCACCCGCCTGCCGCCTCAACCCGCAGGCCGGACCCCTCCCTGAAGGGCGCTAAAATAACCCGGTCTGCACGGGCCATTCCAGCATCGTCGGGCGCTGTGAGGGGCACGGTTCCTGTCACTCCCAAGAGATCCGACCCGAGCGGCACCTCAGATCTTCGACCTCGCAACCTCCCTTGTGCCAACGCCTGGCACCGAAGACACTGACGCTCGACTGGCAGAACCGCCACGAAACGAAATCTCTTTCAAGCAAACAAACAGTCTCATACCTAGTCACAAACCACCACAACGACGCCGACTAGCCGCATAACCGCCAGCAGAGACAAACGCAGCCCATCATGGCGACTTCCAAGGAGAGGAGAATCGCAAAGGAGTTGATGGACATCCGCGCGGACAAGGACAGCTCTGGCGTCTACGCAGCTCCCATCGACGAGAACAATCTCCTGCATCTCAAGGGCTCCTTCCCCGCGCCCCCCGACACCCCCTACGCCGGCGGCCACTTCCAGGTCGACATCAAGATCCCCGACAGCTACCCCTTCAAGTCGCCCATCATCAAGTTCGACACCAAGGTGTGGCACCCGAACATCAGCAGCCAGACGGTAAGCCAGACCACGACCAACTCTCCCCCGCTTACTCCTTCTGAGACACGTTCAACTGACACTGGAACCACTTCCAGGGCGCAATCTGCCTCGACACCCTCGGCAGCGGCTGGTCTCCCGTGCAGACAATTAAGACCGCTCTGCTCTCCCTCCGCATGCTCCTCGAGTTCCCGAACCCGAAAGACCCGCAAGACGCCGAGGTCGCCAAGATGATGAACGACAACCCCGAAGGCTTCGCGAGGAAGGCCCACGAGTGGGCGGTTAAGCACGCCGGCGCCCCGCCCCGCGAGTTCGACACGACCAAGTGGCGCAAGGAGACCGCCGAGGCCAAGGGCGTGGATGCCGACAGGTGCGTTTACCACCGTCTCGACACAGAGCACTTAGGGCTAGGAAAGCTGACCGGAAAACAGGTATAAGGGTTACAACAAGGAGCTCATCGACCGCTTCGTCAACATGGGCTTCGAGGTCGACGCCGTCGTCGACGCCTTCATGTTCGTCGGCATCGACAACATGGACGGCCAGGACTACGAGCTGGAGGAGGCCTATATGGGCGACATCACCGCTCGTCTTCTCGGCGAGAACTGATACGTCCCGCGCGAATCAGACCATCAAGAGCCACGAGAAGAATGTTTCCACCACAGAGATACGATGCATTGGGCAGGGAGTCATAACATATTCTAGAAAGGCAGCGGAGACATCATTTTTTGGGAACTCTGAGGGGCAGAACACGCTCTCAACGGGGGGACGGACGGGGGGGCTGTGCCGCAAACGCATGGGCTTTTCGGCTACCTTTTCCCTCATCCTCTGGGCGAGGTTTGAGGTCTCCGTGCCCCCCGACAACCAAACCTCATGAGGAAAATACTTGCATGCTTGGAAAGCGTTACGAAAGGGTCCGGGGCTTGGGTTAGGGAAACACGGTTGGTGCTGGGTTTTCGAAGAGTGCTTTTTTTTTCATGGTTTCCTAATTCTCTCTCCCCTCTCGAGTCTTTTCGGAGCCTCTGAGCGCTCTCTGCATCACGGACTCGGCGTTTTGGTGTGCGGGGGGAGGAACAGGGCGCATCGGACCTTTGCGTTGTCAGCTTATCACCTTCAGCTTTTTCCTCTTTTCTTCCCTCCTGCAGAATGTATTTTTCTTTCCCCCGGAGGAACTGATTGGCTTCTGGAGTAGTTCTCCAGAAAATCCACCGGGGAAAAGAAGGTATCTGCCAGCGTATTTATCAATGTACGTAGGAAAGTAGGGAGTCCAAAGCGAAACATTCCACAAAATCGTTCCGTTGATCCGGCGTACAATGTCCCCATTTTTCTCTCGACTCTCGGCCCGGCGCGCACCCCCATCGGGATTTCGGGGACGGAACACCCTGGGGTCGTAATGGGGAGTCGTACGACCAGACCCCGGAGAAGACGAATCAAACGCGGGGCAGCGTTACCTTTTAGATGCAGCATGCAGCGGAGAAAAAAATACCAGCCAAATATAAGCCGGGGAGGATCGAGGATACAAAACGTTCGCGGGGGAGGTTCATCCCTCCTAGATAATTCACAGACAACTCTTCCTCTTGTTCTTCCATTTCGCTGTTTCGCGTATATGTTCGATCAAACCGTCCGCCATGTCCAGCGTTGCCGAAAAATCCAGTCTATCGAGTTATTTGAAATGGGGGGCAACATGACACAACAGACACTACAGAACGCGCATACACATGCACAACTCGCCTTCCACGCCAGACACGCGCGTGCCCTTGACGGAGCCGGCGCTGCCTGTTGCCGCCGGCGATACGGCTACCACCGCCACGCTTTCAAACAAGTCTCTTCTTTAACATTTGTTAAATACACGGCTCCTCCGTCCTCCTCTTCACAGGCCGCCGGGGTTTAGTTGGATCCGAGTTGGGGAAAAAAGGTCGGGGAAAAAGCGGCTTTACAGGAGGTCGCGGCGGACGAACTCGTCGTACAGGGCCTTGCCGAGGCTGGCGGGCGAGGGCTCGACGATGACGCCGGCGGCCTCGAGGGCGGAGATCTTGGAGTCGGCGCCGCCCTTGCCGCCGGAGACGATGGCTCCGGCGTGGCCCATGCGGCGGCCGGGAGGGGCGGAGATGCCGGCGATGAAGGAGACGACGGGCTTGCCGCCGTTGACGGTGTTGTTGGCCCTGAGGAAGTCGGCGGCGTCCTCCTCGGCGGAGCCTCCGATCTCGCCGATCATGATGATGCCGTCCGTCTCCTCGTCCTCGAGGAAGACCTTGAGGCAGTCGATGAAGTTGGTGCCGGAGAAGGGGTCGCCGCCGATGCCGACGACGAGGGACTGGCCGAGGCCGGCCTGGGTGGTCTGGTTGACGGCCTCGTAGGTCAGGGTGCCGGAGCGGGAGACGATGCCGATGCGGCCGCGCTTGTGGATGAAGCCGGGCATGATGCCGATCTTGCACTGGCCGGGGGCGATGATGCCGGGGCAGTTGGGGCCGACGAGGCGGGTCTTGGACTGGGTCTTGAGCATGTTGGTGATGCGGACCATGTCTGGGAGTGGTGAGTATGGGAGCCGCATGCCAGGCAGGACAGCTCAGGAGCTACAGGATAGCTCCGAGAGCAACGTGATAGGTGACAGGTGACATACCATGCTGAGGGATACCCTCAGTAATGCAGACGACCAGGGGGATCTCGGCGGCGATGGCCTCCTCGATACCAGCGGCGGCCAGAGGGGGGCTATCAGGAGCGGGTTAGTATTCGAGGCCTCCGAGCTCAAAAACCTTATCGCGGCGTGAAGACATACGGGACGAAGATGGCGGTAGCAGTGGCGCCAGTCTCCTTAACGGCATCGCCAACGTTGGCGAAGACGGGGAGGCCGAGGTGCTCCTGGCCGGCCTTCTTGGGGTTCGTTCCACCGACGACCTTGGTGCCTGTCCATCGCAAGAAATTATCAGCCTCGGAGATGTCTTGCATACGGCGCGCGAGCGGGGGAAGAGAAACACGCGCGCGCAATTGGGTCTCGGAATTATCAAATCGTACCGTAGTCGATGGCCTGTTGCGCGTGGAAGCTATTCAGAAAGCGCGGTGTTAGCTCGGAGCTCTCCCCTCTATCTTTTTCTTTCATGATTTGGCGGTATCACCAGAACCCGGCCAGGGGGTTGCTGGCGGACTGGCGGACTCGAAGCAAGATAACACCACTTACGTTCCCTGCTTGCCAGTGAAGCCCTGGTAGATGACCTTGGTGTCGGAGTTGATGCGCAGGTTGTCGACCGTCTTGGAGTAGGGGCCGGCGGCGGAGGCGCTGTAAGACCGTCTGGCGGCCTGGTTCAGCAGCTTGCCTGCCGGGCGCATCTGTCTGGAGAAAGCCTGCATGATGGGCGAATGTGTGTATATGACCTCGTACGGGGGAAGGAAGATGCGCAGCAGCAACGAACCGCAGGCGCAATTAAGAAAATAGTATTCGGGGTTGGGGGAGGAGCCGAGAGGTGGAGGGGAGAGGGTCGAAAAAGAGAGGTGAGGTTGAAGATTGCGGCTAGGAAGGAGAGACAGGAGCTGCTGCAGCAATTCACGTCACTTTCCGAAAAAGAAGGGTCGAACTGGCACCAAGCAAAACTTGAACCGAGCTCTTTCGAGACAATCGGGTCTGCAGCGCGAGCCACGGGGCACGGCAGCCCGGGAAAACCCGCGCCTATCGGTAGCTGGATGATCCGGCCGGGCCAATGGGGCGAGCGCGAATCAGCACGCCTACAGTTGGCATGCGGTTTTGGCAGGTGGCGGTGCGACGAGGGTATTTTGTGGCTGGTGAGGTACCTACCCCACCATGATCCCAGGACTCACACTCCACGTACCTTGAGGTCCCTCCAAAATTTCCAAGTGAGGGACACCCAAAAGTGACTACAGGCGCTTTGAACTACAAACTATTTCCTTAACCTGCCCTCCTCGAACCCTTAGGCACAGTCAACAGCACTTGACGACGACGACGACGACGACGACGACGACGAAGAATACACGATAGAAGCAAGAATCACGAACAAACGAGCGCATATTTAACACCCAACCCACCAAACTGCCCCTCACAATGGCGACCGCGACCGCCACCGTCACCAAGGCGCGGGGCAAGGCCGACAACCTGCCCCCCGAGAACGAGCGCTTCCTGCGATGCTGCGCCGACATCGCCAACGCCCTGATCGAGGACCACGAGACCCCTCGCGACCCCAAGAAGCCCCAGCGCGACCTCAACCTCAACTCCATGCGCAACAAGTTCGCGCGCAAGCACAAGCTCGCCAACATCCCGCCCTTGACTGCCATCATCGCTGCGATCCCCGAGCACTACAAGAAGTACATCCTGCCCAAGCTTATTGCAAAGCCAATCCGTGAGTACCAAACGCCCAAACCCAAGCCCGACTACTTCTTAATGCTAATACTCCCCAGGCACGTCATCGGGTATCGCGGTCGTGGCCGTCATGTGCAAGCCCCACAGATGTCCGCACATCGCATACACCGGCAACATCTGCGTCTACTGCCCCGGCGGCCCCGACTCCGACTTCGAGTACAGCACACAGTCCTACACCGGATACGAGCCGACGTCCATGAGAGCCATCCGCGCGCGATACGACCCCTTCGAGCAGGCCCGCGGCAGAGTCGACCAGCTCAAGTCCCTCGGCCACTCCGTCGACAAGGTCGAGTACATCATCATGGGCGGCACCTTCATGTCCCTGCCAGTACCATACCGCGAGGACTTTATCGCACAACTACACAACGCCCTGAGCGGCTACCAGACGTCGAACGTGGACGAGGCGGTGGAGGCCAGCGAGATGAGCAACATCAAGTGCGTCGGCATCACGATCGAGACGAGACCGGACTACTGCTGGCAGCCCCACCTGTCGGACATGCTGCGGTACGGGTGCACGCGCTTGGAGATTGGAGTCCAGTCGCTTTACGAGGACGTCGCGAGAGACACGAACCGCGGCCACACCGTCGCCGCCGTCGCCGAGACGTTTTGCCTAGCCAAGGACGCCGGATTCAAGGTGGTCAGCCACATGATGCCCGACCTGCCAAACGTGGGCATGGAGAGAGACCTGGATCAGTTCAGGGAGTACTTCGAGAACCCCGCCTTCCGTACGGACGGTCTCAAGATCTACCCGACCCTGGTCATCAGAGGCACCGGCCTGTACGAGCTGTGGCGCACGGGCCGGTACCAGAATTACACACCAAACGGCCTCATCGACCTCGTCGCGAGGATACTGGCGCTCATCCCGCCATGGACCCGCATCTACCGCGTGCAGCGAGACATCCCCATGCCGCTGGTCACGTCGGGCGTGGAGAACGGCAACCTGCGCGAGCTGGCGCTGGCGAGGATGAAGGACTTCGGCACGACGTGCCGCGACGTGCGGACGCGCGAGGTGGGCGTCAACGAGGTCAAGAACAAGATCAGGCCGAACCAGATCGAGCTCGTGCGGCGCGACTACATGGCCAACGGCGGGTGGGAGACGTTCCTCGCGTACGAGGACCCGAAGCAGGACATCCTCGTCGCGCTGCTGCGGCTCCGCAAGTGCACCGAGAAGTACACGTACCGCGATGAGCTCGTGGGCCAGCCGACGAGCCTGATCCGCGAGCTGCACGTCTACGGCACGGCGGTGCCGATCCACGCGCGCGACCCCAAGAAGTTCCAGCACCAGGGCTTCGGCACGCTGCTCATGGAGGAGGCGGAGAGGATCGCGAGGGACGAGCACGGGAGCGAGAAGATCAGTGTCATTTCTGGTGTGGGCGTGAGGAGCTACTACGCCAAGCTGGGGTACTGGCTCGACGGGCCGTACATGAGCAAGTGGCTCGACGGGAGGCCCAGGCCGGATGAGGCTACCTGAGGGGAGGGCTTGGGGGAGATGTTCAGATACAGTCCAAGGGACGGATGTCGCCAGAGGTTGAGGTGAACCGACCCGCGCGCTATCTAGAATAGATGTTGCGTCTCCGACCGGCGGCGGTGGGCGGTTTGTTTAGATTCCATGCTTCTTTGGCACGAAAACCCACCTGACGTCGCTTGGCCATCCCATTGTCGGCAAATTTCTGCAGCTGCATAATAGGCCCGATTAGATAGGTGTCGTCGTCGCAAGGAGTTCAAGCCGGGTCGGAGTCAGAGTCGGAGTTGGACTTCGCTTTCGATTTGGAGGGCGTCTTAGACGGGGACTTGGAACCAGACCTAGCAGCCAGCCTCGCAGCGGCGAGCGCCTCGGCCCTCTTGGCCTGGCTCTCGAACTTGGCCATCCACTCGTCCAGGCACCGCATGATCCCCGCCGCAGACTCCCTCTCGATGGTGACCGTCTCGCCCTCGGTCATGGGCCGCAGCACCCACCTGGTAACGCTGTCCCCCTTCCGCGAGAGCGGCCTCCCGATACCAATAGAGATCTTGGCCCACCTGGCGCCTGGGTACTTCTTCTCCTGCATCTGCGCTTTCACGTCCTTCATCCCGTTGTGGCCCCGGTGGCTGGTCTTGTACTCGCGCAGCTTGATCGTGCCTAGTTCTTCTTCCATGTCGTCGTGCACGAAGACCATGTGCAGGCGTTCTGGTTCGCTCTCGCGTGATAGAGCGCGCTTCCACGCGCCGTGGGCGAAGTTGCCCGACACGTTCATCAGGGTTGGCGACTGAACCAATGTAAACTTGTCGCCGACGGAGGCCTGGCAGGGCTTGCCGAAGGCTTCGGTCTTGGAGAAGGCCGGCTGCGCGGGGAGGGCGGCCTGGAGGGCGCGGAGGGCGTGGTGGCCTGCCGAGTGGAGGGTGTCGGTGTAGGGTTTCGGGTTTCCCAGGCTGAGGAGGAGGAAGCGCGGGTCGAGGAGGTTTCTGCTGGCCATTTTGGGTGGTGGTTGTGGTTGCGATTGCGTGGTGGTCTGAGGTTTTGGTGAAGGGTGGAGATTTGGGGGATCGGAGCTTGGGGAGCTTTTGGGTGGAATTGGAGGTGGTGATTGGAGATGCATAGGCACCTAGGTACACAACTAGAGACCCACTTCACTTGGGTACGTACAGCTTGTGTACTACGTACTTGCTCAGGTTCCTTCTAGAGTGTCTCAAGGTGTCTTACAGGTGGTCACTAATACCTACCTACATCATGAATGAAATCGAAATCTGGAGGCTTGAGCCGTTGGTTATACTATTGAATAACATGTGTCAAACAGCCCGCGATGTTAACTGAACCTTGAAGAGTTGTTGCTGTTTCTGTTTAGGCCCTATACTGTGAACCTGTCGCGATAAACATAAACTTGTTCTTCCTGACGACGGCCACTTCGCGACTTCAGGCATCCGGTTCCAATCTTTTTTTATTAAAAAGATTTTTAATAAAAAAAAACTCTTGACCCAAGGACACGTCCAGGGCTGAACCGGACAACCCCCCTCCAAAACCTTCCAGATCCCATAAGTCCGACCAACGAAGAATAGGGACGAATTCCCAGCGCGAACCTTTGGCCTTTGGGTTGAGATGATGAGTGATAATGTTGATGAATGGTCGGATGCCTTCTCTTCATTAAGCACGTTTTCTCTCGCCGGGGTAATCGGAGCAGTTGCAAGTTTCTTCCGAGTCTCTCCTCGGAATAATGTGGTGCTGACGGCCGAAGACCATGAAGGACGAAGACCATGAAGGACGATGACCATGAAGGACGATGACCATGAAGGACGATGACCGTGACAGACGAGGACCATGTCGGACGAGGATCATGAAGGATAAAGATCATGAAGACGGAAGACCAGAAAGGGCGAAGACCAGGAAGGACGACGACCGGGAAGGACGCCGTTACTCCATCGGATCGCCGATGCGCAGTCTCTTAAGTGGCCGCATGCACCGCGCGACGACGACCATCGGCTTGCCCTCTCCCAAGCTCCGGCGTTCCGTCTCAAACTGCTCGGTGGCAATAATCAAGTCGGTGAGCTTGGAATACCCGTAGGTGCGCGGGTCAAAGTCCGGGTACTGCTTCGTCATAAGCATGCCGACCTTGGCCAGGTTGGCCCACCCGTCCTCGTCCGACGCCGCCTCGACCGTCTGCTGAAGGATCGTCTTCAGGCGCGATTCGACCGGACTTCCCGCCTGTGCCACCGGCGCACGAGGTTGTGCCGGCGAGGTGGTCACCGTGCCGGGGAGGTTGGCCGCAGGAGGCACCGACAGCGGCGGCGGCTGGTCACGCACGAGGTTCTCGACGTAGATGAATTTATCGCAGGCCGCGACAAAAGGCTTGGGGGTCTTGCGCTCTCCGAACCCATAGACAACCAGCCCGGACTCGCGGATGCGCGCGGCCAGGCGGGTGAAATCGCTATCGCTCGAGACGATACAGAAGCCGTCGAAGCGATTCGTGTAGAGCAAGTCCATGGCGTCGATGATCATGGCCGAGTCGGTTGCGTTCTTTCCCTGCGTGTAGGCGAACTGCTGGATCGGCTGAATCGACTGCGTGAGCAGTTGTTCCTTCCATCCTCGTAGCGACGTTCCGGTCCAGTCGCCGTAGGCGCGGCGGACGAAGGCCGTGCCGTACTTGGCCACCTCGGCGAGCAGGGAGCGCGCAGCGCCCGGCATGGCGTTGTCGGCGTCGATGAGGACCGCGAGCCTGTGGGTGGTGATGTCTGTATTCATAGTGAAAGTCTGTGGGAACCACCAGCGTTGTTTGGTGTTTTGTTTGGCTGATGTAAACGGCAGGCAAGGTCATGGCGAAATAAGAGGTTGCAGCGTATACGGCGTCAGCCAACCCCTACCTACCCTACTTGCCTAGGTAGTAGACGACAGCAACTGCGGCAATAACAGCACTACCTACTAATACTACTGTCCGGTACTATTGCCGTTGTCCGCCATCGTCACTATTGTCCGCCATTGCTGTCGTCCGTCATCGTCGCTGCTGCCCGTTGTTATTGCTGCTTGTGGAAGATGGGATATTCAGCTTGGGGGTGAAATAGTTAGTCGGGCGAAACGGCCCTGGTGGCCCCCAGTTCTGCGAGCATCTCCACCATGACCATGGACGACTAATGGAACAGGTGGTGATTTTCAACCCTGAGTCGAGAATGATGACTGACATTAGACTGCTTTCGAGGACATACACGCATAGTTTCGCCGACCATGGACTTCGCGCGGTCGAGAAAGCAGAGGGGAGTCTCGGGTCTCTTATTTTGTGGGCTGTAGGTAGAGGTAGACGCCGTGAGTAGGTACTTAGGAAGGGCACCGGCCGGATGAATCCACCGCCTCAGCAGAAGTAGGTAGCCATAATTTCTGAAGAGTCAATTGATATAAAAGGCCACTTACACTAAAGGGGCTGCTTATTCCACACCCCGAGTTACTATGGCAGCTGCTTTGGAGTCGTTTCTAGTGCAACCAACACACCGCTAGGTGACACCAAGGCGTTGTGTCACGGAAACCGTGCAAGAGACAAAGGAGCTGTGAAACGGGCAACGAGCTGAACCCGCCAACGCCTGTGGCTGGAGATCAATGTGGATATCACGAATTTCCTGGCTCCATTCGTGATTGAGATAAGAATCACAATCGTTGATGACTCTGGTTGGATTTTCACAGCGAAAGCCTCCAAATCCACAAGTAGATAGATACACTCAAATCGGTACTCGGGCTTCTCATAAGGTTAGGTTGGGTATCGCAGGAGCTTACCTCAGCTAGGGTCCCCGGGAAGCGGCACTTGCGCCCTCCGCGCCCGCTGCAGCGGCCCTGCACTGCGCCACGCCCCTCGTCCCTAGGTAGGTCGTCCCAATAGGCGCTCAGCCCCCCCCCCCCCCCACCAACAGCCGAATTTAGCGGGCGCGGTGCCCTACAGGTTTGCTTGGGTGCCTGGCGGTGTGGCGCAGTCTGAGCCTCTGTCGCTGACGTCGGTTTCCGCACGCTGGGCGGCCCGCCGTACGTTGGGTTTCCCCAGCCAGGATTAATGTCCGCGCAATCAAAACCTCCCAGCAGCAATTACCCATTCACTCTCCCCATCCAGGCGACCTTTGGACGACGAACCACGGAAGACGACGTTTATACCCGGCTGCTGAAAAAACCGCACGCACACGCCACCCCGCTCGAGCATCCTTTCGAAGTTTTCGTTCATCTTTTGAGCTTGTCTACCCACCGTATTCCTAAACCGGAGCGAATCGAAACGAACGGCGAGCCAAGATGTCGTGGGCAGGTGCGAGAGACCTCGGACGACCCCGCGCCGGGCGACGGCGATGGACACACCCCGACGGACCCGGAAGCTGACGGATGGCGGACAGGATTCAAGAAGAATGTCAACCGCGCGACGACGCAGGTGATGATGAAGACGGGTATGCTCTCGGCTCTCCCCTGAGACCGCCCCCAACACGGTGCGGGCTCCGTAGAACCGAGGTTCTGACCTTGTTTGCTTGGCAGGGCATGTGGAGAAGACGAGCGACCGCGATTATGAAGTCGAGGAAAGGTTTGGGCAACACTTGACACGACACCGAGAGGGGACTGCATGCTGAACGATGGGTGGGCAGACGATTCAAAACCATGGAGGCCGCTTCGTTACGGCTACAGAAGGAGGCCAAGGGCTACCTGGACTCGCTGCGAGGTGCGTTTGCTGCGGCACAGCAGGAGGGATATGGGCTGACACCCCGAAGCCATGACTGCTTCTCAGATGCGCATTGCCGAGACGATAGACGCCTTCTACGGAGACGCTGGTGCCAAGGACGGCGTGAGCAGAAGTTACAAGCAGGCTGTGGAGGATCTAGACGCGGAGACGATCAAGGCACTCGACGGACCGTACCAGTACGACTCCTCTCCTCCTCGCCATGGATCACCACGAGAATAGTTGCGCTTACACGATCACAGACAAGCCGTCCTTGAACCCATCTCTCGCTTCTGCGCCTACTTCCCCGACGTCAACGAATGTCAGTCCGCACCAACGCCCCTCCCCTGCACACCGGCCGTACTAACAGCCTTCTGCAGGCATCAAGAAGCGCGGCCACAAGCTCCTCGACTACGACGCCCTCCGCGCCAAGGTCAAGAAGCTGGTCGAGAAGCCCGACAAGGACGTGACCAAGCTCCCCCGGGCCGAGAAGGAGATGGAGATGGCCAAGGCGGCCTACGAGCAGCTCAACGAGCAGCTGTCGTCGGAGCTCCCCCAGCTCATCGACCTGCGCGTGCCCTACCTGGACCCCAGCTTCGAGGCGCTCGTCAAGATCCAGCTGCGGTTCTGCGCCGAGGCCTACAGCCGCATGGCGCAGGTGCAGCAGTACCTCGACGCCGACACGCGCGAGCAGTACGCGCAGGGCCAGCTGGACCAGCGCGTCGAGCAGGTGCTGCAGGAGATCCGGGAGCTGAGCATCAGCGGCACGGTATGATGACTTTGGCGTGCTTGTTGAGCATTGTGGCGGTTAATGAGGGTTCACGGCCTTGGAATGGGAATGCGTTGGGGGGTCCGAAAGGGGGGTTAATACAGAAGCGTCCCCTGGGGCTGGCAAAGTCACGACGGAAGTGTCGTTTCCGGCGTCCTTCTCATGTATGAAAAATGACTTTTTTTCTTCTTCTCTTAATGATGGGTATCTCTTTTGCCTCTTTTGCCGTGTGCTCTTCGTCGAGCCAGACCCCCCTCGTGATGCGTCATATGTAACGTGTTTGGCCTTTCATATCTTCCGTTCTTCAGTCGATGCACATCGGCCACTCCTGATCTCGAGACCACTCCGCCCCGACCCCCCTGCTCCGCATCGTCAGCTCCCTCTCCCGGACCAGCGCGTCGAGGACCATGAGCTCCTAGCCCTTGGCACCGTTCTGCGCGCCGAACAGGTCGCTCAGGCTCAGCTTGCGGCCGATAGCCTGCATCGCGGGACCCAGCTCCTCCTCCGGTAGCGGCGCTCCGGGCGCGGCTTCTTGCGCAGCCGCCGCCGCAGCAGCAGCAGCGGGGGCGTGGAGCTGGACCTGGCGGAGCGTCTCGCTGATCATGGCGGCGTTCATAACGCGCGTGTCCTCCTTGTCGGCGTGGATCCAGATGCCCATGACCTTGTTCTCGACCTCCGTCTCCGCTTGGGAGGTGGCGTCCTGCCGCAGGCGAAAGATGTAGATCTCGTCCATGACCTCGAAGTCCGCCACGTCGTCCAGGTTGAGGATCACGTTCTCCAGCCCGCGGCGGTTGAGGACGAAGATGCAGGCCCGCGGGCCGGGGGCGGCGGGGAGAGGGTCCTGCATGCAGAGGAAGTAGGTCCCCTCGATGCCCGTCTTGTCCCAGCCGGGGAGGGAGGGGTTGAAGGTGTAGACCACTGCGTTGGCGGCGATGGAGAGGGTTGCGTTGATGGAGGGGAGGTAGCGGCGCAGGACGGAGAGGTTGAGGTCCGTGTTGGTTCGGGTCAGGAGGGAGGGGTGGGGGTCCGGGGCCGGGTGGTTGTCGAGGTAGTGGGCTGCGTCGGATTCGTAGTCTGACTGGACGGGTCGCGGGCCCGGGATGGAGGCGGAGGCGGAGGGGTGCCTGTTGTGGCCGCCGCGTTTGCGGGGGGTTTGGCGCGACATTTGTGCGTATGACTGTGATGCGACGTCGGTGCGACTGTGAGAAGCGTGTTGGGCTGAGTCGGTGTGACTGTCGAGACTGGGTAGGTATCGTGAGTTTTGGGTGTGTGGTGTTGGCGGGAGGAACTTCAAGGTTCGCAAGGCTGCGACCGACGGAAGCTCCAGGTCGAATGAGGTCAGCCGCTGTGGGGTCGCCGCAGCCTTATCGTCCCGTCTCCTTCGCTGCAGCGATGTGAGTTGCTTATCGGCGAATTTACCCCGCCGATCCTGGCGTAGCAGCAGTGGCAGTGCAGGAAAGAGGTGTGCTGGCCAGGCCCCTCAGCCAGGCCCCCTCCCGCCCTGCTGGGCTGCCCCCTGTCCCGCTGGGCCATCCTCCCTGAAAAAGCCGGTGGCACGTCACTGATCGACTCCGAACCGCGCAGACTCACCCGCTGGGACGGTCTCAAAACGTCACTGAAGACCCTGATGGATCGCACCTACTGCAGTGCACGACGTTACCCAAGTACCTAGGCATGTAGGCCTGGCCCAGACCTTTTTCCAAGATTCTTCCATCTGCAAAGTTAATCGCCTCGCGTTTCTGTTCAACTCAACCTTTGCACCATTTTACCTCTTCCCAAAGTCTTGCGTTGCTATTCTTCCTTGCTCTGGACCCGTCCGTCCGGTCGTCCCAACAGAAAAATCCTCGCATAAATCCTCCATCCATCGTCACCCTGGTCCGTGACCTCACTTACGACGACTGTAGCCACGCCCGAAATACCACCATCATGCGCCGGGCAACGCCGGACTGATCGACGACGACCACACCGAAAGTGAATCTCCCCGAACCAACCGGCCTCCCCCTCCTTGTCCTCCATCCCTCCCCCGCATTCATAACGGCGGCGAGGGCCTCCCCGACCTAGCTAAGCATCCTGCCTGCCGTCCGCCCTCGATACAGCTGCACCACGCCCCTTACCAGAGCCTCGCCTCGCGATGGCGCCCTCCGACACCGTCCCCTCGACCACCTCCGAACCCGTCGATCTCGCCTCGACGCCTCAGTCCCTCGCCCGTGCCGTCTACGCCCGTCGCGCCGAGTACGTCCGCCCACATCGCATCCGCGTGAAGATCGGTACGTGGAACGTCGCGGCATGCCCTGGCACCGATAAGGACCTCGCCAGCTGGTTCGTCGACGGCTACGGCTTGGACACCACACTCTCCAACCTCAACTTGGCCGATAGAGGCACCGTCGAGACGAACCGGCCGCCCACTCCCACCATCACCCGCCTGACCAAGGCCGACAGCGATACCGAGACGGACCAGCCGCCCGCTACCCCGACCAGCACGGACAAGAAGGCGGATGACGATGCCGCTACGGAACCGGACTCGACTCCTACTCAGGCCCCGGCTGCGGCGCCGGCCCCGACGACCGACTCAAATACCGTCCACCTCGTCGGTGGCGACAAGATCGGTCTCTACATACTCGGGCTGCAGGAGATTGTCGACCTCAACATGGCGCGCGACTACATGAACCGCATGACGTCCGACCCAGGGCCCATGAAGAAGTGGAAGGACGCCCTGGAAGCGGCCATGCCCGACGGCTACGAGCTCGTCGCCGCTGAGCAGATGTCCGGCCTGCTGTTGCTGGCCTACGCCTCCCCCGAAGTCGCCCCGAGCGTCAGCAACGTGAGCACCGTCTCCGTCGGCACCGGGCTGTTCGGCTACCTGGGCAACAAGGGCGCCGTCACGACCCGCCTGCTCCTGGGCGAGACGACCCGTATGGTCTTTGTCAACTGCCACCTCGCTAGCGGCGCGGAGCAGGCGTACCTGGACCGCAGGTTGTGGGACGTGGGCCAAATTCTGTCGCGGACCCAGTTCGAGCCGATCAACCTGACCGGGGAGAACGACGCGGATCCGGAGAAGATTGGCGACGAGGACTTTGCCTTCTGGCTGGGCGACTTGAACTTCAGGGTGGACGGGCTCCCTGGCAACGATATCCGACGGCTGTTGCAGCTGCACACCCGCGGCGAATATGATCTGGACAAGAGGGGCCGGAAGGTTATTGCCGGCGAGGAGATACTGGTGGTTAAGAGCCCCAAGGGGAAGGGCTTTTACGACAGCGACGACGATACGTCGACCATCGACACGACGCTGTCGTCGGAGCCCAGCTTCGACGACTCGGCGAGCTCTCTGCCGGATCCCGACGACTTTTTGCCGGATCCCGGCGACGATCCCGCTTCGCTGCAAGCAACGCTCGACTCTCTGCTTCCTCACGACCAGCTGCGGAGGATCATCCACGAGAAGAAGGCATTCCACGACGGCTGGCGCGAGGGCCCCATCACCTTCCTCCCGTCGTACAAGTACGACGTCGGTACTGTCAGTCTCTTCGACTCGAGCGAGAAGCAGCGGGCGCCCAGCTGGTGCGATCGCATCCTCTACAGGACGAGGAAGGACAAGGAGGAGTACGAGCAGAAGGTCAAGGACAGCGAGGAGGCAAAGAAGAGGGACGCCGAGATGACGGCGCAGGGGTTGGACCACGCGACCGACGACGAGAGCGTGCTGTTCGACTATGACCCCGACGCGGACGGCGACGAGCCCCCGCCCACAGGGGAGGCCGGTTTCGACTACGACGAGTACGACGAGGACGCGAACGAGTTGGAGGAGGTCGTCACGAAGGAAGGCTTCACGGACAGGATACACCTCGACATCTACACCTCCCACCAGCGGATCATATCGTCGGATCACAAGCCCATCATCTCCATCTTCACCCTCGACTACGATGCCGTCGTGCCCGATCTCAAGGCCAAGGTCCATGCCGAGGTTGCGAAGGAGCTGGACCGGGCCGAGAACGAGGGCCGTCCCCTGATTACGGTCGTTCTCGACAACCATAACCTCCACGCGAAGGGCGAGACGGGGGCGGTGGACCTGGGCGAAGCTGTCGACTTTGGCAACATCGGGTACCGTAGCAGGCACACTGCCACGCTGACGATAGCAAACACCGGACGCGTCCCCGCGAAGTTTTCCTTTGTCGAGAAGCCCATGATAGCGGACGACTCTGACTCGGAGAGCCCGCCGCCCTGGCTGAGCACCTCTTTCAGGCGGACAGACGAGGAGGTCGGCGAGGAGCAGCCCGAATTGGGAAGCGAGGTCACGCTGGAACCGGGCGAGACGGTTAGCGGCGTGTTGGAGGTTTACGTTAGCGACATCTCTCACGTGCGAACACTGAACGACGGACGGGCGAGTCTGGAGGATATCTTGGTCCTTCGGGTGGAGGACGGCCGGGACCATTTTATCCCGGTCCACGCGTCGTGGCTTCCAACGTGCTTTGGTCGTTCGATAGATGAACTTATACGCATCCCCGACGGGGGCATCCGCGCGTTCATCAAGTCGAGGACATCCAAGGGTCCTTCCATCCCGTACGACCTGGACGTCCACTGTGCAGCCCCCAAGGAGCTGTTCAAACTTACCGAGGCAGTCGAGGTTATGACGTCTCGCGCCATTGCGGACGCGAATATGATTGAGGAGTATCTCATCCCTGCCGACAAGCCCGGTTGGCCCTTCGACGAGAACGCATGGCTGTTCAAGGACACTGAGGCTCGCGAGAGCCAGGTCCTCGCGCTCATCGAGGCGCTCGACAACGACCAGCCCCTTGTCGACGCCCTCCCCGTCGAGACCCCGTCTCTGTACCGCCTCGAGGTGGTCGCGGAGGTGATGCTGCTCTTCCTGAGCGGTCTCACAGACGGCATCGTCACGGCAGCTCTCTGGGCCAAAACCGAAGTCTCAATCCCACACCTCGGCAGCACGACAGCGCGATCATCAGCGGAAATCGAGGACGACAAGTCGGCGGTTCTGGACATGCTCGCCACGGCGCCGAACCACAACATCGCATTCGTGTTCCTGACGGCGACGCTATCCAAGGTCGTGTCGGAGCTGGCGCCCATCTCGCGCTCCGAGGCAGAGGCGCTGACGGTGCCGAAGCCGAACCGCCGCAGCCTGAGCTTCCGGCGCTTGACGGGGGGCAACGCGGCGGCCGAGGCGGCGCTCGCTAGGAGGCGTGCCAGGGAAAGGAGGGTCGCTGAGGTGTTTGGGAAGGCGGTCTGTCGGGTAGGCATGCCGGCCGGGGCGAAGGAGAGGAAGGCCGTCGAGGAGAAGATGCGAGGCGCGCTGGAGATTTTTGTCAGGAGGCCGCTTGAGGATGGGTGAGTGAAGGCGGCCGAGTGAGTCTCTTCTTTTGGTTTATATAGACTAGATGAATGGTTCGTGTATGATTGTTGCGAGGAAGAGGATAAGGTAGTTTACGCGGGTGGGTTGTTCACCAAACACCATCCCATAGTAAGAATTGGCTTGTTTTTAAAAGATGGCTGTAATGGGCGAACGAAAACCCAAATGGTGGTAGTCCGGTTCTACACACTGGACGGGGAGGACGGGGAGAGTCGAATGTAGAAGAAAACGAGGGCCGATTTGACGAGCATGGCGTAAAGGAAGTGCAAAAAAGCCTTGATGTATAGGTGAAAGAGAACGTTGGACATGATCTGCGGCGTCCAAATATCTCGTGCTAGGCGTGGTGCTGATCAACGCCACCATGGCACCGAAGCCGATCGTCACATCCGGCATTGAGCTCCGGGAGGAATGTCTCGTGGCCACAATGAACCCCAAGACGAAGGCTGTAGTCAATATCGCCTTCCGTTAGAACGGAGGCAGGCAGCTGCACAGTACCAAGCAAGCCAGACATACAAAGGGCGTAATAATTGATCTTTGGATAGAAGTCGACGTTGGATTTTAACACAACCGTACCAGATGCTAATACAACTACGAGACGCGTCTTTCGCCTCGAAATCAACATCTCCGACGGGAGACCAGGCCCCCTCAATAGGATCCATTTCAGATACCGGGAGGGCATAAAGAGATAGACGAAGTGCCGGGTCGTTCTGAGGGTCGCGTCAGAGACTGCATCCGGAAGAAGATCCGTCAGGGACTGTGTCATTCATTACGTGCCAGGCGCTTATAAGCCTTGTCTCACTCACCACCCGAGGCCCTCTATTACTAGCCACGCAGATGTTCTTCAAAACATCCTTTATCCGGCTGATAATGACGCTGTTATTTTCTGTTTGTGACTTATAGTATTACCGTTTGAGGCCGAAACGTAACTGCCGGTCAAAGGACCGCCCCTAGACGCCTCAATCATCCTTATTGTTCGATGAATCAAGGCCGGTATGTAATAGTCCGAGACTGCTAGCTAGTTAAGTAGGCAAGTAGGGTAACTTATGGTGTTTGTGTCAGGCCATTCGATTCATGTAATGGCCGGCGAGGGCGAATTTACCGCATTTCGGTAGATACCTATTTCGTTGCCCTTTTGTACGTCCTCCCCATCGCTTTCTTCTATTTATTTGTCTTGATAGTATGGTCCCAAGAAAAGTGTAAGCCCCCACCAACGGCCAATTTAACTTGCGATAATGAAGAACCGGATCGGACTGCTTTTAGCCTTCGCATACGGTGCTAGCATTTTCGCCGGCGCAACCCCAGACATCTCCAAGTATCCAACATGCGCTGTGAGTCCATCTAGTGACCCGGTGACCTTTTCTCGGACTAACAGCGAGGCGCACAGGTCAGTTGCATCGTCAAAGCTCTGCCCCAGTCGCCATGCACTGGGTTGAACCAGACGTGTCTCTGCGCAGATCCGGTGTTCAACGATAATGTGGGCGCCTGCCTCAAGACCGGTTGCACGGTGAGGGAACAGCTAAGTATGTCGTCCACGATTTGCCCCTAGGTACTTTTCCTAACCTTGTCGCAGACGCTGCTAATTTGACATGGGCCGATTGCGGGTTCCCCTTGACCGATAACGCGAACCTACCACGATTCTTAACAGGTTTTCTGTTCGTCTTGCCAGCCGTATTCATCTCCATTCGAATGATGAACAAATGGGTCAATCCGTCATCGTGGGCCGGAGACGACATAAGCATTCTATTTGGCTTCGTAAGCCCTTTCGGAGTTTTACATGGGCGGTCAGATTCTAATGGGTGTAGGCCTGTACAACTGCGATGGTTCCCATCACCTTTCGATGTAAGGAGCCTGTCCCTTCTGACCGTGGTTCACGAATAACATCGCCTCCAGCTTTGAGTTTGGGACTGGGGAAAGATATCTGGACTCTCCGACCAGAAAAAATCACGCAGTTCCTGAAGGTAGGTCTCAGCAGCAGCAAAACACGCTTAACATTCTGAAACTCTTCAAATGTGCTAATACTCTCTCAGCTTGTGTTCGTCACGCAGATATTCTACATATCGGGCCTGTGTTTGATCAAAGCCTCCATCATCTTCTTCTATCTCCGAATATTTCCATCCGTCCGCTTCCGACGCGTCGTGTGGGCGACCCAGGGGTTCAACATACTCCTCGCAGTCTTGTATCTCATTCTCACCTTCACCCAATGCGACCCGCTACCGTTGTACTGGACTGGCTGGGACGGTCAGCAGGCTGGCGCCTGCCGGGATTTCAACAAGCTCGTGTTGAGTCACGTAGGCTTCAACATGGCCCTGGATGTTTGGATGCTGGCGCTTCCATTGACACAGCTTTACAAGCTGAATATGAGATTGAGGAAGAAGATTGGCATCATTCTCATGTTCAGTGTCGGTATATTGTAAGTAACCAGCGCGTTGAGATGTTATATCCTGCTAACCGTATCAGCCTCACGGCCGTCAGCGCAATCCGGATCCAAACCGTCGTACACTTTGCCACAACGAACAACATAACGTGTAAGCACGCCAATCATAGTAAGCTTACTAGCTCTGGCTAAACATTCGCAGCTGAGGCTCTTTGGGTTTATGTTTGGTCATTTATTGAGCTGTGTGTCGGTGTGTTTGTCGCATGTATGCCGACCGCAGGCCAGCTATGGCGAAGTGTGATTCGACAAGCCAAGACCCCCAGCACGACTTCGTCAACGAAATCACAATCCAAGTCTGCGGGTAGTATACCTTCGTTGCCTAAACGGAAGACGAATTCTCAGGATGTCGTATTAGTATCTACTCACACCTCCTCTACACCGATAGTATAGGATAGTTTGTAACCTTTATGAAAAAGGCCGCCAGTACTACTGAAAGTTTTATTACGGTGAACCGAGTGCTTTATTCGCGTTTCGAGATCAGCTGTTGCCATGCTCTACTGTACGTTGAAGCGCTGGGCTGTGAGCCGGATGTTGGCTAAACCGCACATTAATGTGGTCAATATCGGTTATGGTATTTTTATTCATTGCATTTTACGTGGTATACTTCATGGGGTGCGGTGAACTGTAGCACCTGTAAGATAGTTGCGACAACCGAATCGCTGATGTTGGCTAAACCGCTTCAAACCCGGTGTCGTGCCAGCCGAATCGAGTGTTGTCACTATAGAATCAGGCACCACAATTGATGAACCGCGATCACCGTGTTTCGCTCCGGCGCTCCGGTACGGTTGTCAAATGCAGGTGCCTAAACGCGCCTCGCCACCAAAACTAGGTACATCCAGGCACCCGAATAAAACCAAACACAATGACTTACAAACCCAATCCGTTTCTGCGGTAACGGGTGACATTGTTTCACAAAAGTCGCCTTTGGGGTGATGAATTGGTGACAGACATTGGGCAAAGATTTGGTAATATCCGCGGAGGCACCGAGATTGCTGATGGGCTCCACACAATACACCGACCGGCAGCTCGCCATCCACCAACGGATGAGTAGGTAAGCGACACACCTCGATAAGGTACAGCGCACAGAGGCTAGACTCGGTCAATTCTCTCGGGGTTTAGGCAGTCGTCTAAAATCCTAGGCAGCCGCGTTTTTTCTATCTTTCTCTTGTGATCTGTGTCGAGATTGGATGGACGGGGCCCCCGGCCGGCGTTGGACCGAGGACTCGGCGGAGATGTGGCTCGGACGAATCAACGTCGGCGGGAATGTTTTCGGGAGGTCATTGTTTGGTAAGATTTTGGATGGTGTACATAAGAAGCTCCTGCCGTGGCTGTTTTGCATCGAGGATGGGGGGGTTTGAGATTCGTGCTTAATTGCTTTTCAGTTCGGGAATTCTCTTCGCCTATCTTTGCGCAGTACTAGACGTCCAAGATGCGCGAGATTGTGAGTGTTTTCCCCCGGAGCACTCTCTGAGATGCCTGATGAGAGCTTCTTCGTGGTCTATGGAAGCGAGTTTGCTTACGATGTTGTCTAGATTCACCTTCAGACCGGCCAATGTGTATGTCCTCCAATGCACCGAGAGAAACACCGTTGCTGATACTTCCCAGGGCAACCAAGTCGGCACCGCCTTCTGGTCATACATTCACCCATCTTCATCAATCCCAACTAACCATCACCAGGCAGACGATCCACGAAGAACATGGCCTAGACCGCGCGGGCTTGTACATCCCCCCAAACCCCCCTCACTCTCACAACTAACGACCCCAGCTTCAATGGCTCCTCGGCCCAGCAGTCAGAGCGTCTAAGCGTCTACTTCACCGAAGTACCTCTCTCCTTCTCCCTCCCCAATCTTCACACAACTCACATCCCCTAGGCCGCAGAGCAGAAATACGTCCCCCGCGCAGTCCTTGTCGACCTCGAGCCCGCAACCCTCGACGCAGTCCGCTCCGGACCTTTGGGTTCCCTTTTCAGGCCCGATAACATGGTCAACGGCCAGTCGGGCGCGGGGAACAACTGGGCCAAGGGGCACTACACCGAGGGCGCGGAGCTGGTGGACAACGTCCTGGACGCCGTCCGGCGCGAAGCCGAGTCCTGCGACTCCCTTCAAGGGTTTCAGATTACCCATTCCCTGGGCGGCGGCACGGGTTCCGGGATGGGCACGTTACTGATCGCAAAAGTGCGCGAGGAATTCCCCGACAGGATGATGGCTACGTTTTCCGTGCTACCGTCACCTCGAGTGTCGGAGGTCGTGGTGGAGCCGTACAACGCCACGTTGGCAATGCACCAGCTCGTGGAAAACGCAGACGAGACGTTCTGCATCGACAATGAAGCTTTGCACGACATATGCCGGCGCAGCTTAGGCAGGGCGCACCCGTCCTACGCGGAGCTGAATACCCTAGTGGCGAGGGTGATGGCGGGCCTGACGACGGGGTTCCGGTTCCCGGGGCAGTTGAACGCGGATTTGCGGAAGCTGGCCGTGAATCTGGTTCCGTTTCCGCGGTTGCATTTCTTTACGGTGGGTTTTGCGCCGCTGACTGCGAGCCCTGGGTATGCGAACCTGGGCGTGGCGGAGTTGACGGCGCAGATGTTCGATCCGAGGAACGTCATGTCTGCGAGCGATTTTCGGAATGGGCGGTTTCTGACGTGCTCTGCCATTTAGTAAGTTCTCGGTCCCATTTCCCCATTGTTTCCGCGTCCCTTGGGAAGAGAGGGGGGAAAGCGTGAAAGGAGGTTGTCGGGACTGACGAAAACAGCCGCGGCAAACTCTCAACCCGCCAAATCGAAGAGCAAATCCGCGCCGTGCAAACCAAAAACTCAAACTACTTCGTCGAGTGGCTGCCCAACAACGTCCAGACGGCGCACTGCTCGATCCCTCCCGTGGGACTAGACGCATCGTCCACGTTCGTGGGCAACTCGACGGCGGTGCAGGACATATTCCGGCGCATCGGGACGCAGTTCCGGGCAATGTACCGGCGCAAGGCGTTCGTGCACTGGTACACGCACGAGGGCATGGACGAGATGGAGTTTGACGAGGCGGAGAGTAATATGAATGATCTTGTGAGCGAGTATCAGCAGTATCAGAATGCGACGGTGGATGACGAGGAGGAGGAGAATGGGTTTGAGGAGGAGGAGGTTCCGGTTGAGGAGTAGGATGGGCATGGCATGTTGCTAATGAAAGGGGTGCTTAGCCTTGGTTGGAGAAAGTTTCCAATGGTAGTCAGATGATAAAAATTGGAAAATCTCAAGGATTCCTTCGCTCAAGCCCAGTTGAGCCTAGGTAGCTGAGCCTAAGTTCACATGCTGTTCACAGTTCTCTTTAGTTTAGCCTAATTTGGCCGCCCTGTCGCTTCGGTGACCTTTCTGAGAGAAAACAATTTTGAGAACGTGATTGCAGCCGGTTTTGAAGTCCTTCTCTCGAAACGTTTCGAGACAAAATTCAAATGAAGCTACCCTTACACTAGCGACTCCAGGAGAGTATCGAATTGTTTCACGGACTTGAGGCAGTAACCTACCTGAAGACCACATGACAGTCCAAGTTTCTATGAATTGTCATGGGCTTTGATGTGTAATGGCTGAGGCGTCCCTACCAACCTTGTTAACTACCATGACCTGCCCAACTGAGATCGTCACTAGGTAAGTCAACAGAAGCGTATCTTAACGGAGGCTCTTACCAACACCAGTAGTCACAAGTAACAAGAGTAACTAGGAAGCAGGCCCATTGTCGCAGTTTCCACTCCGTACAAGGATCAATTCCAAATGAAGGCAATCGAGCAACCTGAACGAGTATTCCAGCACAGCCACCGGCTCAAATACTGGCCTCATGGCGAACTGTGTCCTTGTCGCGAGCAGAACCGAGGCTAAGAATGCCGGACGTAGAACATCGTGACGTTCGCGCCTGAAGTTACCCCGTTATCACGATAACAACCCAGTAGAATGTGACTTGCCTTACTCCGTAGTGATAACCGCGGACGTGATACCTTCGTCAAGCCCGTCTCCCCGAAGATCCAACGCGCACGGTCATCCATTGCAACCCCGACCGCAGTGAGACCAGTGTCAACTTGACCAGAGGGGCTACAATGCAGCTGTCACGAGCGGGATTACACCTTGGCCGCAAAAGGACCTTTTCGATGCCCTGTGATTCGTTCGGCCTTACAGTCCGAATGGCCCGCATCGTGCCCTGTCGCACAAAGTTGAAGAGGTCAAGGCGCAATTATCCCTGTTCCGATGGGGCAGTGAGGTTCTGCTCCCCGCCACGCGCGACATGTTCGATCCGTTCGGTGCTATCTTCTGGTTGCGCGGTACGAAACATGAGGGGTGCATGTTGAAAGTCGGAAGCACTTCGCACTGAGCTGTCGCCGTGCTTGAATCATGAAGATCCCGAGATGAGCGGTTTACAGCGTCGACACGCAACGCCACAGCGGGCCATAGCCGGATAGCAAAGGCCGGATGGACACCATGAGACAAAGCGCAAGCAGGGCTGCCTCCACCGCGGAGGGCCAGGCTCTTCTCGGCGTGGGTGATGGCCTCATGTGCGGGTCGTACCACTACAGTCTCGCCGGCGGGTAGAGACGAGGGAGGAGACCTGGCGGATGGCGTACGCAGACGCTTTGACGTCAAAAGCAGGGCTTGCGCTGTTGGTACTGGTCTCTACGAGGTAACGTAGAGTCACGATGTTCCGATTAAGCCGAGTGGTACGAGCTCTGACTGGAGGTCGCTACCGGCCGCTCCGTCTGTTCGTTGCTCTACAGCTGCTCAATGACTCGTGCCATGTGAACGCCCGGTAACGATAGGGAGTCTGGCTGGCAAAGCTCCCGACGACGGATCAAGATGCGGCGAGGGTTTGCGCGAGCCGGTGAATGTTCGGGACTTGCCAGCAGGAAGACAGTCACCGAGGTCAGTTCGGACTGCCATGCGTATGCGATGCATAGGATTATGGACTAGAATTGCCCTCGCCTCAGCATCGCATTCGGAGTTTCACAACTCCGCTACCATGCGCCGATGGTTTAGTGGTAAAATTCTCCGTTGCCATCCAGCAGCGTCGGGGAGCCGGGGGTTCGATTCCCCCTCGGCGCAGTTATTTTTGCATCTGGTCGTTCTAGCAGCTGAGCATGGCGTTTGTTTTCCTTTTACGTTGCTGAAATAACAATAGAAGTATATCTGACCTGGTTCACCACAGTCTTTTTTGCTGTCTGTTCCTTGCTCGCTCACTTCGCCCGTCTACAATGCACCTCACCCACTTTGCCTATATCACAAGCGCTATATGAGTGAGATCGACGACACCTGGGGACGCAGAAACAAACTCTCCATCCCGAGCAAGGATAAGCTCGTGTTTCAACAACACGACGTGGTGTGCGGGAGTCTGACGGCGGTTTCCGTGATCACAATCGAGACTGGGCAATCCCAACATGCATGTTGGCGTTAGCCTTTCGTCGAATGGTTCGGACGTCGAGATAAGCTGCGAGTTCACTTTAAACGCTCCTCGATACCGGAAGGTGACGTATATAATAAGTTCGTTTGATTCGCTTTTCGTGCTGGATTGGGTTAATCGATGGTCTCTGTTGCCAGAGCCTACGATGTTTGCCGAAGACACACCGAGAAGATGAGCGGTTTCCCATCCTCAGCAGACCCCTCACATATCACACCCGATAAAGCTGCTGAACATATTTGTTTCACTGGCCTACCAGCCGTCTGTCTGTAATGTCGACCGCCGGATGACTATTGCATTAGTCGGCGCTGTCAGCCCAGGCACATACCACCTCCAGGGTTGCAGGTCCCGGCAATTAGCGTTTAGCTTCGAGTCCAAGGCCGCACTGGCGCAACCGCATCCCCGCAGAGCATACGGGACGAAGGCGTCGCGTCGTTTAGCTTCGTAGTAAGAGAGAGACCCGATGACGCCGCCTTGCTTGATCGGGGACTCGGACTCGAGATGAACTTTGAACCTTGAGCTTAAGGAACAGGGCGTTGAACTTTGAGTCTTTCGATAGGCCACCCTCGCTCTCGGTCCACCGTCATCAACACCACACCGATAGTCATGGACACGATGAAAAAACGCTGCATTCTGCAATACAAGCCATGCCTTGATTCTAGGACTCTGCGCGTACAACCTGCGAGGACCGTGCCATTGCTACAACTTCGCTACCTGTAGACGCTAGACCGAGCCCTGGCTCCTTGCAGCCCTGCTAAGAGAACCCTGTCTGGCGCCGGATGAGGTTGTTGCCCCTTTCCGCGGATGGGGGCAAAGGTCGCCGACGGGGCCGGGGGCCTGGGAAGGGTTGCAACTTGCAACCGCCCTCCCAAACCTGTTGGCTCTTTTATCCCTGGCACTTCGTTCGCTAGCGCGTTATGGAAGGAGTTTGCATGCATGCGAACGCCTCGGGAATGGGCGTTACGTGTGCGCTCTATCACAACTCACCAACGGGAAATTGTGCTGAAGAATTCGATGGGGTAACAAGAACCCACCCGGGCCAGGCAGGGCCAAGAGCATCCTGCGTCTATTGGTCTGGTCCCGGGCAAAACGATTCGGGAATGTCGTCCGTCTGACAAGTCTCAGAGGCTCTACAGTCTGCACGCTCAGATGTTTTTTTTCTTCTCCATTCTGTTCTGTTTGTGCCTCTGCAGCTCTGTCGGCCCCATCTGTCATCCATTTCGAACGGGGTGCAGCCTGCGAGACCAGAGACCAGGATTCTCAGCCTTCGGATTACGCAAAGAGGCCTGCTGCTCGCCAAACTGTGGGTAACAGGCGAACAGGGTGGGGCGGGTGAGTTCAAGACGAGTCCGGTCGCGACGGGTTCCTGTCCCCATCCCACCCGACGGGATGAAGCTCCATAGCAGGCAACGGGATCGCCACACTCAGGTAGGATCCGATGTTTACGGCGGATGGGGACTGTCACGGGTGTCAGATAACCGGGCTCCTCATTATCATTATCCACTCGTAGTAGTAGACTAGGTAGTAGTTGTAGTTGTAGCTGTAATAGCGGCAGTAAAAAAATAACAGTATCTGACTATTGGCATCAAACACGTAACATGGACAATTCCAGGGCAGAACTTGGTCGGCGGTACGGCCTTCCCTGCCGGGTATCTGATCAGCTCCCGCGCGGCTTTTTTTCTCCCCGTTCCTAAACACCGTAGCCATGCGTAAAGCTCCCCTCTTCGAGCTGCGCGTTTGCGAATAAAGACAAGGAAACATAGACCCTCAGACGGGGCGTCATAACGCGTGCGGCATCTGCTTCACCCTCCTCCCCGCGGATGCGTCGCTGTCGGCCTCCTCCTCGGATATCCAGAACTCGGTCCTCTTCTGGATCCCTGGCTCGAGCGGTATGTCACTGTGGTCGCTCTTGGAGAGGGAGGGTCGTCGTTCCGAGTGAATGTACGTGTCGGCGGGGCCGCCGGTCGCATCGCCGCGGAGTCTGCTGTTCAGGTACGCGGACCGGGCCTGCGAGTTGGCGTACGAGTTTGCGTAGTTCGAGGGCGTCGATGGCGGGGGCTTCTCGCCGAAGAAGTAGAAGAAGATGGATCGCGAGAGCGCCAGGTTCGCGGCGATGATGCCCAGGTAGAGCTCGAGGTTGGACCAGATTGCCGTGACTGCGTAGACGTCTGGAAGGGGTTTGGTTAGTTTCTGTTGTGAGAGAAGTTCTTCGTGATGGGAGACGTACAACTAAGGTCCGTTGTGACCAGCCCGAGCGATGCGGCTCTTGCGATACCGAAACCAGTTGCACTACCAGAGTATTAGCATATACTCTAGGTTAGAGGAAATGATTGTCTTACATCAGTCCAAGGCTCATCAGTCCGCCAACCGACAACTTGGTCGTCAACGGGATCCGGACTTGCCAGACCACAACGAGCGGCAGGAAAGAGCACAGTAGGTCGGTCAACACGGAGTACGCTGAACGATGCCAATGTCAGCCACGAATATCACAGTCATGCATCGAACGGCGGAACTCACATATCGTCAGGTAGATGGCGTAGATCCGCACTTTGGCGTTCCAACACTGGCCGACACCCGTCCAGTACGCCTCGACGGGGTCACACTCAGCAAGCAGGATAATAATGACTCCAAAGTTGGTCACGACAAGACCGCCCATAACAGCCCAGAGTCCGTACTTGAGCCTGCTCGAGTCCTTGATACGCAGCAGCAGCAGCATGATGGAGCACTTGAGCAGACAAATGCTCGCGAAGAGCAGGATCTGCCCGAACCAGCCCAGCATGTTGTTGTGGATGTACTCCTCCTGCGAGATGAACCACCGGTGCCGCCCGTTCCCGCTCGCGCCCTGCGCGCACTGGACGCCGTACCTGATGATGCCGAGGCCGGCCGTGATGGCCATGGTATAGTCGTCCCATCCCGAGTGGCGCAGCGCGAAGCGCACGTAGAGCCGCAGCCCCGTGGTGAAGATGACGAAGAACAGGAGCACGCCCGAGATGCCCAGGAGGATCGGGTTGACGTTCTCGTCGGGGCCGCTCTGGGTCGCGGCGACGGGCGCCATCATGGTCTGGCGACGGCGACGATGACGACGGCCGACGACGGGAGTAGCGTTGCGGAAGCTTGTCCGTCGAGACCTGGTAGTCTGGGAGGACAAGGTCAAGGAAGTGTAGTTGGTTTGTGCGCTGCGCCAGAGAACTGGGCCATGCGCTGGAGATAAACGTATTAGATTAATAAAAGATGGGAGGAGAATGGGGAGGGGTGTGAGGACTAGGGAACTAGGCGCGCGCACGATCGCTCGACAGAGAGAGAGATGTCAGACTGGAGGAGACCCACGGCGATGCTGCGCTGGTGCTCGTTCGCCCGCTCGCTCTGCACAGGGTCACGGATGCGACGCGACGATCGCCCAGATCTGCCCTTCAAGATGACAGCTCGTGCTGCCCCGGACTCGATGGGGTTGAAGGGATGGCCGGGGGTGGGAATGGGGACGGACTTTTGGCCCGTCCTTTAAAAAGAGCGTGTGCTGCGACGATGAAGAGGATTCGATGTAACCAGGAGGTCGACGAAGATGCAGGCCGTCGAACCAGCACCAGCCTGCAGGTGCAGTAATAAGACCGAGTGAACGTGGTCTGTCCAGAGTCTTCTTCCTGTGTGCAAGGAAAAAGGAGGAGGAGGAGGCGGTGGTTGAAGGAGGTCAAAACGCACGGCGCATATGTCTCAGATGGGCGAGACCTCAGCCAACCCGTTCATCCCGCGTACCTCGCAGCAGGGCGGTTACTATCCGTATGCTCCGGCGAATGTGGCACCGGGTGGCCCGTCTTCTCCGGGCCAGGTCAAGTTTTCCTTCCCTCGGGATGTTGGCTGGGCGTATGTAGTGTTACCGTGACAGGGACCGGAGCTGAGACGGTGGCGTGAGAAGCTTGCTGCGTGACCGAGGTGCGTATGTATGTGTGTCTGCACAAGGTGTGTCTCACCGGGAGACAGCTGTCCTTGGAGAAGAGGACTCGCCCGGGTCTCTCGTGTCGTGGAAAGAGGGCCAAGCCGGGGAGAAAAGAACGAGAAGAAGAAGAGCAGGGCAGGGTCGCACCAACACAAGCCTTGCAGAGTGCTGGGCGCGTCTTCCGCCACGCAGGTGATTTGCCAGCCAGGTATTAGGGGGTGAGGGAAAAAACGAACATCAAGAGAAAGAAAAGTCTTGGGCTGTGTATGATGGGCTGGTTCGAGTCCCCTTGTTCGCTGCGCCGCGTCTGCACATTTGACTGACGGACAGGGACGATGAGCCGTGGGTTGGTGCGCAGTGTGCCGCAAGGGGACCTGCAGGATTTCCAGATTTGTGGGTTTTGCCAATAAACCTATGAATGGGAAAACGCAGGGGCTTCTTGGGTCATGCTGTAATGGTCTGCTTTCTAGGCAATGTCGACGACGATCACCAACTTTGTGCAAGGAACTTTATCCGACCCGGATCCCCCTCCCGTCAACTCTCAAGTCTCCATACCAGCTGGCGATGGTCGTTTGAGACACAATGGGAATCGGAATTCGAAGCATATCAGGACAAGACCAGGCTGGGCCTGCTTTGCTTTGTGTCACCTTCCCGCCCTCCCGTCCCCATGGGCGTACCATTCTAGTGGGAAACGCGGGCGATGGGTTATGGGCAGAATGAGGGTTGTGCTCGAGTCTATTGGCAGACAAAAGTCGCCAGTAGCAGGGGGTGATCCCAGCGATGATGACCTCTGGCTCGAGCTTCCAACCCAGCACAAAAAAATGAGGCCGCGAGAAAGAAACGGCTAACGCCGATGTCAGCATAGCAGCCTGAGAGACGTGGGGTCGAGGTGTGGAATTGTCCATTATCCAACGAGACGGATGATTCGCCCGGACAAGGACAGGCGAAGTTGTCCAAACGGGGCATCCAGGGCCATCCCTGAGTCATGAACCCTCCCCCAGGGCAACGTCCGGCCGGGCGCAACTCCGCATTGGCAACCAGTTCCCACAGGACTCTGGGACTTTGAAAGGTTCGATGGCACGGTGACATGGCCGGGCAGAGCCAGGGCCGCCGGCGAAGGGGTCGCGTTCGTCTCTAGCCGAGTCGGCCAAGGCCAAGCATAAGACTCTCCCACCCTCCTCTGTCTTTACTCTTTGTCTCTCTTTCGCCCTCTCTCCCGAGTTTTGTCGTATCTTCCCCTCATGCGCGAAGTTGGGGTAGGACACGATGGCGGGTTGTTGGTTAACCATGCATTAGGCCGGCATCTGGCGCTTTGTTAAGAGTCTGACAACGTCTTAATAAGTCTTCAACTGCCACGTTGCCACACCACAACCAGCCCCCCCTCCGATTCCCGCCCATCCTTCACCGATTAGCAGCACGCACTAAAGTCAGGCCATGCGATCTCACTAGTCCTCTATCATATGGACACCGAAGGTCTCGGCACCCCACCGATAATGGCCCTTGTGCCGTTGAACTTGGCATTGGCCTGGCGACCCGGGGGGCAGCGGAGACTAGGATAGTATTCTGCTGGGCCGCGTAGCTTATGATCAGCACACTTTGTTGATTATGGGTTATTACTGGGACACAAGATGACTTGCGTGGTCTTAATATCCGGTGCTATCGAATTGCGAGCGTTATTCGCTCTCTTGTGGGACGTACAAAAGGGCTCTCCTCTCTTCCTTCTCCTGCGGGTGATCCTGCTTGTTGCTGCAAGGACAAGGCACGCCACACCTTTCCCGCCCCCAAAGAGACAACGCAAGCGTGGATAACCAACGCTTTGAGATTCAGCTTCGTTGCTTTTTTCTCTGTCAATCCTTGGAAACCTTATTGCCTCCAATCCCGCTCCACCCTTTCGTGTTGCTCCATTGTGGGAAATAAGATCGCTGTGCCGCACGCGTCTTAAACCATGTTTGTCAAGTCGACCCTCGCCCTCGCCCTCGCCGCGCTCGCGGCCCATGTCGGCGCCGCTCCTGCGCCGCAGCAGTCGCAGCCCTATGGAGAATACTACGATTATGTAAGTCGCCGTCACAATTCAAGTGCGTTTTGGAAAGATCTTTGGTAGCTCCTTACGGGGCTCTGTCGTTTCGTTTTCGCTTTGTGCCCCTCCAAATGGTCTCTAAAGGGTCCAATGAGGGGTTATTCGGTTGGTTGTCGTGGGACTCTTCTCCAACGGTACGCCTGACACACTGTTCGCTGACGGCCCCCTGAACCAGATCGTCGTGGGAGGCGGTACCGCAGGCGTGGCCGTGGCCGCCCGTCTGAGCGAGGGTCTTCCTGACTCGAAGATCCTCCTGGTCGAGGCGGGCCCCGCGGCCTGGGACGAGCCCAAGATCAATGTCCCCGGCATGAAGGGCTCGACGCTGGCGACCAAGTATGACTGGAACTTCACCACCGTGCCGCAGCCCCACGTCAACAACCGCGTCTTCTCGGTCAACCGCGGCAAGGTGCTGGGAGGCAGCTCCGCCCTCAACCTCATGTCGTACGACCGGTCCGCCGCCGTCGAGTACGACAGCTGGGAGGCCCTCGGCAACCCGGGTTGGAACTGGGAGTCCATGATCGCCGCCATGAAGAAGTCGGAGAACTTCACCGGCATCAACACGGACACGTACGGCTCCGAGGGCGTCGGCGACAGCGGGCCCGTCCACGCCGTGATCAACCGGATCATTCCGGAGCACCAGGAGTCGTGGATCCCGACGATGAACGCCCTGGGCATCGAGACCAACCTCGAGTCCCTCGGAGGCAACCCCCTGGGCGTCATGTACCAGCCCAGCAGCATCGACCCGACGCACTACAACCGCTCCTACAGCGCCAACGCCTACGTTCCCATCACCGGCGCGAACCTCGAGATCCGTACCGACACGACCGTCGCAAAGGTCAACCTCGAGGCGGCCGGCGACGCGCAGCGGGCCACGGGCGTCACTCTCCAGGACGGCACCGTCATCGGCGCCGCCAAGGAAGTCATCCTCTCTGCCGGCTCGATCCAGAGCCCCGGCCTCCTCGAGCTGTCTGGCATCGGCCAGGCCTCGGTCCTCGAAGCCGCCGGCGTCGCCCAGGTTATCGACCTCCCCGGCGTCGGCGAGAACCTGCAGGACCACCTCCGCATCCAGAGCTCATACCAGCTCAAGCCCGAGTACACCTCCTTCGATGTCATCCGCAGCAACGCGACCTACGCCGCCGAGCAGCTTGCCCTCTGGAACGCGGGCGAAGTTTCCCTGTACGACTACACCGGCAGCGGCTACACCTTCACCACCTGGGCCCAGGCGCTCGGCGATGACTCGCGCATGGTCGAGCTCGCGCAGGAGGCCGCCGGCGAGGACCCCAGCGTTGTCGACAAGAAGAAGGTCGAGTTCATGGCCGATGAGACCATTCCCCAGCTCGAGGTCATTTTCTCCGACGGATACACGGGCGTCAAGGGCTACCCGGCCGCCAGCTCGCCGCTCTTCGGCAAGGGCTTCTTCACCCTCATCGCCGCCATCATGCACCCCATGAGCCGCGGCAACATCCACATCAACCCGGCCGATGTCGCTGGCAAGCCGGTCATCAACCCGAACTACTTCGCCCACGAGCACGACCTCGAGGCCGCCGTGCAGGCGATCAAGTACTGCCGCAAGATTGCCACGACGGAGCCGATGCGGTCCCTGTGGGAGAGCGAGTACGAGCCCGGTCTGGAGGCCGTCACCACGGACGAGCAGTGGCGCGAGTTTGCGCTCAACACCACGTTGAGCATCTTCCACCCCGTTGGTACCTGCTCGATGCTGCCCCGTGAGGACGGCGGCGTTGTTGGGCCTGACCTGAAGGTCTATGGCACCTCGAACCTGCGAGTCGTCGATGCTAGTGTCATTCCCCTCCTCGTGTCGGCGCACATCCAGACGGCCGTGTACGGTATCGCTGAGATCGCGGCGGAGCGCATCATCGCTGATGCCAAGTTGTAGACGGGGTGGTTTGGTGGTATGCTGTTATTAGACGGCCGGATAGGTAGACTTGAGATCATTTAATGATAATGATAATGCCCCGCACTCTCTGCATTTAGTCTTTCGTGAGATCAAAACTTAAACTGATGTCTCCCACCCTGGGGGTAGGCTGATAGGAGAGATGTTCGCGATAAGTGCGGCAAGTTCTCTAGGCACAAAGAGCAACAAAAATGCAACAAACATACAACACCAGGTATTCGCTGGTCGTCACCGACCCAACTACTAATCCGGCCCTGATTGGCTTATCTATGGGAGAGCGGACGGGATCCCGAGTTTTCCAATGGGTATGGTCGTATGTGGTGATTTCAAGATCACAAGAGGCTCATATAGGTCGCCCACGAGAGAGAGTCGAAAATGGGAGCATTACCTGACTGAAAAGGCAAAAGGAAACTCCTCGACGGGGAATTGAACCCCGGTCCCCGGCGAATCGTGTGAATGACAAGCCGATATCCTCACCACTAGACTATCGAGGATTGATACTCATTGGAAGTGTTGTGGGTTGAGACCGGCGAGGGCTCCATGACCCGCCCTGCGCACTAGTCCGATGCAATTTACAGAGTGGAGCTTCGAATCCCTTGGCTGCTCAGTTTGTCATTCTCAATCTTTCTTTTTCCCTTGGGTTTCTGGGACTGGGAAAGACTGAAAAAGGACCGAAACATTCATCACGAGGACTCTTGTTTGAATGCAGTGCTCTGAGTCATCAGTTGGTTGCGATCGAAGTCGAGAGGCCATGCACAACTCTTCAGACGACTTCGCAACTGTGACCCCTCGGCACCGAAGTCAAATACTAACCGCCCTTGTTTTGCCCTGAAATTGAATCAACTTTCGAGAATCCCTTGGACTTTATCGGAGTACGCGATGCGTGGCGAGCAATTGAGGCTCATTGTTTCTGAGGTGAACGTCACCTGACCGAGTGCAGATCTCACTTCACAGCAAACTTGGCCTCTGATAGGTGCCTTTGCGGATGGTGCAGATGATCGCTTGGTATCCTCGGCACCTCCGTCGGACCCTGACCACTGGACGCCTCAATCAACCCGCGTCATAGTGCTTATCCAAGGCGCATCCGTAGGGCTGTCTCCAACCGTTCAACGTCAATGGCCAAGCTGCAAGCAGGGAGCTCGAAGGATTCCAATGCGCCTTGCCTGATTAGGATAATGGACTGGCCAAGACATGAACTCCGCCCCCAATCGTCTCTCCCCCCGCGCCTCACAAGGATGTCATGCTCGTCGCCGGGACTCGAGTTCCCGCCTCGAGGTCTTGACGGGCTGTTTAATAACCTTCCGATCCCCCCGAACCGCATGAGATGCATACATGTAGGGGGTGTGTGCCGCTTGACGACTTCCAATAGCCCAAAACGTAACAGAGTAAACACACACACACATCTTCACCCAACCGAACCACCTAAACTCAGCGAATCGATGATGATGGCTTCCAACGACTCCCGGCGCCTGGCGCTGGCGACGGTGACGCTCCCTTCCAGGAACGCGCCGCTGCAGGTGATAGCCACCGGCGGTGGGCGGCGACAGTGCTGGGAATGCCAACGGCGGCGCATCGTCTGCGACGCGGTGCGACCGGTATGCGGCAAATGCAAGGCGACGGGCGTCGTGTGCCCGGGGTACGAGGACAAGAAGCCCTTGACGTGGCTGGCCCCCGGCAAGGTCAAGACGCGCACGTGGAAGCGCAAGACCCCGGCCAAGAAGGGCGAGACTACCGCAACCAAGGGGAGTCCCCAGGCCATGGCGCTGGCCAAGGCTCAGCGTGAACAGAAGGAAAAGGAAGCCGCCATCGTCTTTGGCCGCGATCTGAGATCTGATATGTGCGATATCGTGGAGGCGACGGTATACTGTGAGTGGATGTGACCTCCCACCGAGCAACCGTGGAACCGGCCCTGGATTCGGACTGGGGATGGACTGGCTGACATCATCGACTGTAGGGAACGACCAGATGTACCCGGATTTCTCGAGCAAGCAACTGGATACGAGCCCTTGGATTGTACCGGTGAGGTACATTCAGTACATGCCGCCGGCGATCCAGCACGGGCTGGTGTCCATGGCCCTCGACCACCGGATTATGACTACCGGGCTCAGGAAGGATGACCCGGCCGTGTCCGACCTGCGCGAGCGCTTCCACCAGCACCGCTGTACGGCCATCAAGGCACTGAACGAGGACGTCAACAACGAGCGGAGGCGCGGCGCGGATCTGACCCTGTCCGGCGTGGTGGTGTTTCTGTATGCCGATGTGAGTCTGGATCCTGGTTCTTTCAAAACGGGGTTTCTGAGAACTGACACGTAAACAGCTCATGAGCTCGGCTACGTGCCGTAATTGGCGCCATCACATGAGTGGCCTGTACGCATTGATGGACATGCGAGGCGGATTCCTGGCGGTGCTGCGAATCACGCCGTACCTTGGGCCGATCCTACTATTCATGAAGATGTGAGTCTATGTCCCTAGACCCTGAGCATTCCTCCATTGGCGCCCTTCATTCCCCAGACTTAAACCGGCAATGTCTAACAAAAGCACGCAGCATCGAAGTCCTGGCCAACACTACCAGCCCGGCGAACGACCAGCAGTACCCCCTACAAAGCTACAAGTCGATCGAAGAAATCGGGAAGCTCTACGCTAGCGGCTACTACCCCTTCCTCCCCTGCCCCGAGGAGCTCTTCGTCAACCTCGTCCGAATCAACCGGCTGCGCAACCTAGTAACCACCGGCGCCACCGTCTCCGATGCCGAATCCCCGCGCGACGCGGCCGAAGACCTCCTGGAGCGCATCATCGAATTCTCCCCAGAAGCCTGGGCTGAGAAGAAGGAAGAGCATAAGGACAGATTCCTCTTGATGGCTAAGGTATACCAGTCCGCCGCAACGCTATTCGCGATCTCATCCCTACAAGGCGCCGGAGCACTGCCACCATCGAGCGGGTGGAGGGCCGTCAAGAAAATCCACTACGGCCGGCTAATCCCACTGCTCGAGGAGTCGTACCGTGATAAGCTGCTGAAGCACTGCATCACCTGGCCGCTCATCGTGGCCGGCTTCGAGGCCAAGACGGGCACGCCGGCGGCGCGGTCCTTCGTCTCGAGGACGTTGGCCGAGGAGAGCAAGGGTCTCGGCGTTTATCTGCCGATGGGGGCCAAGCTCACGTTGGAGAAGTTTTGGAGCTCGGGGAAGAATGCCTGGGACGAGTGTTTTGATGAGCCTAACGCTTTTGTAATGTAAGGCCGGGGGAGGGATTTCTTTCTGACTTTTTTGTGTGTACAAACTGAGCGGGCGTTCTCTTCTCTTTTAACTGTACTTTTTGGGGGATATCGCCTCTCAAAGGCTCTATAGAAATGAACAGCGATGCTTTATAGAATCAAATGTCTGGCATCCTCGCTCATGGTTTGAGGCTAGCATGCCTCGCCGTTGTCCTCGAAGCCCCTGATCATGCTGTCAAAGAACGCGGCGTCAACGCCCTGAAAAGCCCAATCTTCGACTCGAGCAGAAAACCCTGGCCCAAGATCACGAAACCGTGCGTCGTCTACGAGCCACGGTTCGGTGTTTGCAGAGTCGCAGAGAAGGTCGCCCTCACAGTCCACCATGCCATTCACAATCGGCGCGGCGTCGACGATTGAGGGAGCATGAGAAGCCCCAATTATCTCTCCCTGGCCCGCCATCCCCTGAGTTTCGGTCTTTGACCGTAATGGCTCGCGCGTCGGTAACGCGTCGGGCGATATCGTCACGGTCCCGTAGTACGGTATCTTGAGCTGGAGAACGCTCGACGCATCTTCGCCCGGCCCGCCGCTGTGATTCTCGCAAGGGGTCGAGACGCTGCTCGACGTCAGGGAGGCTGTGAACCTTGACCCCCTAGCAGCGCGCTCCTCGATGTCAAGCAGCCTCCGAAGCACGTCCGCGCTCCTCATCGACATAACATCCGTCGAAGCCGAGCTCGCCTCGCCCATGAGCTCCAGCGTCTCCTCGACCTTGTCCCGGTCCGTATGCCGCTGGTGCGCAAGTACATCACCTTCGCGGCCCCGTCGCCGGGCATCGACATGTGCCAAAAGCAGCGTCATCCCCGCGATCAGGGCGAAGAAGTCAGCTGCGTCGGGTGTGCTGCACACGTCCCCGGCGCTCCGTATCGCCACGAAGCGAGAGAGGACCGCGCGGCTGGCATCCGTGCAGGCCGCTCTACTGCTGCTGGCCTCCGTCGACGGTTGGAGCATGAAAGGGAGGTGGAGTTGGATGAGGAGGAAGTGGTGGAATACCTGGCAGCAGAGACGTAGGCTCTCGATAACGTCGGTCTTGTTGTCGAACCGGGGTATCGTCCACCACCGTCGCGGCATGGTGTCTGCCACGGTTTGCAGCTCGAGGTCGAGGGCCCTGGTGACGTCGCGCATCGCATGGATGGAGTCGTGCTGGTTCCGTTGGATGATTCTGGATGCCACCACAGAGTGTACGTATTCGAGCCGAATGAAGGGTTGACTGTCGAGGAGCGCGAGAAGCGTGCCGTCGAATTGCGGAGCGGAGCGGTGAGCGTGTGTGCTTTCGGGCAACCCGAGAAGGAGGCAGATAAATCGCTCGAGGTAGACGATGCGGAACCAGATGAAGTGCGTATCGACGGGGACTCCTGGGTCGAGGGTCTCTATGGCAGAAGGCTCATGGGGTCGGTGGATTCCCATGAGCTGGGCAACCGATATCGCTCGCCGACAGGCCAAGAGAGACAACCTCAGGTTCCCGCCGTTCGCGAGGTAGGCTACCTGCAGTATGATGCACTGCAGGGCGTCGATGGACCCCATCAGCCTGTTGTTTTCGCAGACTAGAGATATCGCCGTCTTTGCGAGCCGCTCCAGGATGTGGCGGGGGGATACCACCGGAGAAGACGAGTCTCGGGAGGTCAGGGCTGGGATTCTCTGGAGGGTTGTTGCCAGCGTTAACATCCTCTTCACCAGAAGGACCGGATGCATCGGCTCGTAGAGGCCATCGACGAAGTGCTCTACCGACTCTGGCTGCAGCTTCTCGAGGGCGTCGTGTCGGGTCAACAGCAGCTGGAATACGTGCTCGGCATCGGAGTAGAGCCTTTTGATGCCCTGGCGCTCTTCTGGTGATGGAAGAACGGCGATCAGGTCGCGAGTTAGAGTTGATAGATGAGCATTGAGCGAGGAAGGAGGATGAGTCCTTGTAGCGCGGTGAAGGTTGGCATGTCGCTGAGATGAATTATGCTGAGATGCTACCGCTTGCTGAGTGTTCGTTGTTGCCAAGACCTGAGCACGTAGGTAAGCAACTCCGAGAAACGCAAGAAGCTAAAGGCGAATAGATGTGGTTATGTATACGTACCTGAAGGGTCGAAGTGTCTCTGTTTCCGGGTGATGGGTTCCGACGACCAACGAGACCATCACCATCATCTATCACAAGCTCGCCACCACCGGCAGCCTCTATCGAAGACTCCAAAGACAGAGCTTCTTCAAAAGTACCCTGGGAATCGGCAAGTGGCGCAGGGGACCGGCCTGGGCTCGCCTGATGGTACAGCTGCTCAACAAGCCTCTCCATCCGCCCTAGCCTACCCCCGACGCTGCCGACCGTAACCCGACTCGGGGGTGCCTCGTCCTCTGGGAACTCCTGCCCGACGCACGGCGTGCCTTTGTCCCAGCACGTCCGGCAGACGTTAACCGCTTGCACGTTGAAGACGCAGCGGATCTTGCGCCGGCGGCACTCCCAGCAGCTCCGCGTGCCCTTGCGGACTTGTCGGCGTCTCGCTGACGTCCGCTCCGAGGCCCGAGGCCTGGGGGCCTGGCTGTCGTCGTCGCCTGTCGCCATTTCAGATACCTCGCTAATGACGATTGGTGGGATGAGTTTGGGTGTGTGAGGATATTGTTTGAGGTGTCCCGGACGAAGATAAGGATGAAATGGTGGTTGGCTGTTCGTCCGCCGAAGCTCGGACGGACGAACGATGACGGAAAAGTGGGGCATTAACGGACCAAATCGGCAATGTCCCCGGGGATCTGATTCCGGCCTCACATCCCCGACCATCCCTAAATGATTGTGATAACTCGGTCGGCCTGGCTTTCTTCGACTGGTTGCTGGTGGCATCGCACGCAATGACTGATGCCTTCGGGGTTCTTCTCCCCTTGTGTTCCAAGTATCCATACGAGACTTGTCCTGAGCGAGAAGCCCAAGTCCAAGTTGGCCCCGTTGGCTTTGACGCATCCGGCTGTGAGAGGCGCCAGCACAAGCTATCCAACATTTTGTCGCCTCTCCATATTCCACCGATAAAACTGTCGTCAAGCACCTTTTCGAGCGCCTTGGATATGGCCAAGAAGGCTGGTATACGATCCGATGGCTTCGTCATCTCGCGCCCCGTGAACTCGTGAACATATGACTGCCATAACCGAAATGGGGTTTGTTTGTCGCGAGCATCCGCGACTAAATCCTTGATGATCAGTTTGTTGTTACGCCTTTTGTAAAAAGCAGAGTTGCCGTACATGTTGTCGTAGGAGCAAGGCTTCGGCTCGAGGAAGTAGCGTTCGAGGCACTCCCAATGCAGAATTCCCGCCCCGAAATACAGCATCCGTGTGCTCATGGCCTGTTCTTGCAGGATCCACGCTCTCTGGTGTATAGGTCCAGTGAAGGGGGTGTCCCGGACCAATCGATGGTCGGGGTAGACCGCGAGCTCGGAGATGGCTTCTTTCTCGGGTTTTGGACGACTCCATTTCGGCAGCTCAAGGTGTAACGGAATAGGCCTGCAGACTGTCAATCTTTGAGGCCGGGGCTGAAAAAGATTGTCCCTGGAATCGCCCGCAACGAGACTTGTAATAGTGAGGTCGGCCCAGGCATAAAGCTCATGCATTCGCGACGCTTCCCGTGCCCAGTCGTCTGCGTCATCCTGAATGATACAGAGTGCATCGATCCAAATATATTCGAAGTCGAGAGACCTCGCTGCCAAAATAGCTTCGTGTATCAAAGCAGGAAGAGATGTCAGGGGTATCCCTTTTTGGCGTTCCAAATTGTTTGCTTTGGTTGTTACGGCCGTCCCTGGACGACCCCAGCAGTACGATAGTATGCAGTACCTAGCCCTCGCTCCGTTACTCTCGAAAAGGTAAGGGTCCTGGGTTTCAGATCCCACATGCAGAACTCGTGTCGGCAATGTCGGTAGTGGATTGAATGGTTCATCCGAGATATCGCGATAGGCCTCCCGGCACCGTGAGTGCCCAGGAGAAGTCCTACAAGTCTCTAACCATTGCTTGGCGACACTCAATGCGTGCGGCGTTCCAGTGGTGCTGTCCGCAGGTTCAAACTCATGGGTCTTGCCAAGGTTGACATCGAGGCTGTTCAGGTCGAAACTGAAATGTACAGACTTTGAATGCGCGACCCCTGCCGTGATGTGTGCTATTGGCAACGGAATTTCTGCAGCTGACGTTGGGCCACTTCCCTTGGCCGCCAGCGTAACTGGCGAAAGTTCCGACTGGGGGCACGATTCATCGTTGGCCGTCCCGTGCGATCCGTTGCAGGTTTTGGTGTAAAGATTGTCGGCCACGAGAGTGCACAGCGGGCAACCCGCGGATACGCATTGTTCCAGTTCCGCTTTGTTTTTGTGGATTTCCGTCTCTTCCGTGCTGGAAAATAAGTCGAATTGGGAATTGCAAACAGTTCGCCTGACGACTTTTTGGAACTCCAAGCACCCCGAGCAGAATCACTCCTTCAAATGAAGCCTGGGTGTATCTGACACCTCGGACAGTCCGGAAACGACGCTTTCGATCAAGCAGCCAACCATGGTGGTATCCCAAACCTGATCTTTTGGATATCTTGATACGGCCGTAGACAGAATGAATCGGTAGGCTTCGTAAAGCGGTTCCGGAGGCAAAACCTGGCTGCTCGACATAACAGCCAGTAACTGGCGTGCCAGAGAAGCCAACACATCCGGGTCTTTCGACTGAGAAGACTGAAGGCCGCAGAGCAGCGGCGTGGGTAGCGTCGAGAACTCGCCAATCAGCCTCGAGAGGATGTCTCCCTTCGAGGCCAATAGCGCCAAATCCGCAATGGACCATTCAAAATGACTCGCAGCTTCGATCGTGGCCCCGGCTTTGATTAAGTCGAAGAACAAGTCTTTATCGCCATTCCGAAGAGCCAAGTGAAGAGGAACTTGACCGTCTGGGGAAGACCTGTTGGGATCTGCGCCATGCCGAAGAAGAAGCCGGGCGGAGTGGCTGCTGTTGTGATCGATGGCCTCGCGGATAGGTGTGTGACCAGCGGCGTTGCAGAGGTCAACATCTCCGCCCCAACGTAAGATGACCTCCGCTGAGTCGTGATCCTTCACCCGAATCGCGAGGTGGAGTGGTGTATTCCAGTGAGTCCAACGCGTTCCATGGTTTTCGTCTTTGCAATCGATCAGGTCATCCTCGTGCCATAGGACATTGGGGTCGAGGCCGTTGCGGAGTAGGTCTTCAATCATCTGGCAGTCGGACTCGTATCTGTAAAAGAATGTATGCCGACTATCCCAGCTAAGCTTTGGGGGGTATGTTTCGCTAAGAACATTACGAATTAGAATCGGATCATCGGATAGTACCAAGGTGACGGGACTCAGGTCGACATTGGATGTCTACATACTTTGCCATTGTGTGGTTTGATTGGATTGGAAACGCTCGAAAAGGTAGAAGTGCGGGCAGCGGCTGATCTTAAACATTGGATGAGTGGAATCAATGTCTCACTGTCCCTGGCAGATGTTTTGGTTGCCTACTTGGCAGCAGCCTCACACAGAACTGATAATGTTGTTACATGCGCGGCCAAAATATCATTTTCATCTAAATGTGTCAAATCTGTCCGAGAAGCTTTTGCAAGTCGTTCAAGACAAAGCCGGCTTTCACCAACTTTTCTCGTCACCTTTGCCCACTGCCTTGCCAACGCCATTGAGCCATTGCGATACAGTGCATTTAATCAGAAACTGTGAAATTATCTGAGAATAATTTTTAGCTGTTTGCCTTTTAGTCAATTCGACTGTATTTCTCAGACCCCGTGATAGATGTCAACGAGAGCAGGAGCACCATACTGAAGCCATCCCTCCCGGTATGCCCTCGTTGCTGTCTGGGTGGTGCCACTCATTTCTGGAGGCAGAAATGATACGCATTTTAGGCACAGCAACACCAGCGGTAAACAATGCGCGACGAGAAAAAGCAAGCACCCAACAGTGACGGCGGCAAACATACCCCAACAATATTTCGGTTTAACACTAGATTGAGGAACCCAGGTCGTTGTGTAGCGCGCGTCATCACAAGTTGGTAAACAAGCAGGTCTTGATGAAGTGATTTATTTACGAAAAGGAACTTTGTACATGGTCTAGAAGAAAACATTTACGTTGAAGCGACTCGGCGAGGGCCATCCCCGAGGAAACACTCTCGCCCGAGACGGGTGGTCAACTCAGCACTTGAGGAGCCACGACAGATCTAGTGCAGGTACGCGCGGCGCCTGAAGCGCATGGGCTGGCGGGCGGACCTCTTCACCTTCCTGGCGCAGTTCTCGGTGCCGGGCGCGGTGGAGTTGTTGCCGGGGGTCACGGAGAAGGCGGCGATCTTCTCGGCGGCGTGCTCGGCGGTGATCATGATGATGGACTGGGTGTTGCCCGTGGGGAGGTCAGGGTGGATCGAGGCGTCGACGACGAACAGGTTGTCGGTGCCGTAGACGCGGGTGTCGAGGTCGACGACGGCGGTGCCGTTGCCGCTGCGGCCGTCGTCGAGACCCATCTTGGCGCTGCCGACCCAGTGGTCGCCAGAGATCATCTTGGTGCCGATGATGTCCTCGGGGGTGGCGCCGGGGGTGACGTACTTGAGGGTCGAGTTGGAGCCCGAGGTGAGGTCGAGCCAGTACTGGACGAAGTCGGACATGGCCTTGCGGTCCTCGGCGTCGATGAGCCAGGGCTTGGTGTTCAGCACGGTATTGCCGGCGGCGGTGATGCCGAGCTCGCCGAGGGTGGAGGTGCCGTGGGTCAGGAACGTGCGGACGGTGACGATGCCGTTGGCCATGGCGCTGGCGGTGCCCTGGAGGTAGCGGGTGCGGCCGTCGGCGCCCTCGGCGGAGGTCCAGAGGTGCATGCGCTGGGCGGCCTGGGTGATGGGGCCGGCGCCCTGCTTGTAGAGGTCCAGGTCGGCGGGGACGGGGTTGCTGGCGATCGCATTGAAGGAGTAGGCCGTGAAGTTGGGGTTGGCGTTGAACTGGAGCATGACCTGGGCGTGGTCCTGGAGGTGGTGGCCGACGGGGAGGTTGATCCAGTCAGCCTCGTCGGGGAGGGTGACGCCGGTCTTGGAAGCGCCCTCCTGGACGATGGCGAGGGCGTCGGCGCGGCCGATGCCGGAGTTCCAGAGGATGCGGGGGGAGGACATGGCGCCGGCGGCGAGGACGACCTTACCGCCCTTGTTGATCTTGATGATCTGGGTGCTGCCGTCGGCGGCCTGGACGAGGACGCCGGTGACAGTGCTGCCAGTGCGGATAACCTGGATCACCTTGGTCTCAAGCTTCAGGGTGAAGTTGGGGAGCTGCTGGGCGAAGGGCATGTAGGTGCGAGCAGGGCCAGCACGGAGGTTGTCCTTGATGGACCACGAGGGGCGCGAGAAGACCTCCTTCTTCTCGTTGGGGGACTCGATGGAGTCGACCTCGGTCCAGCCCTTGGCGGACAGGAGGCCGGAGAGGACCTTGTAGGCGTGGTCGTCATAGTACTTGCCGTCGTCCGAGGGCTCCGTGGTGCCGGGGTTGCGCTCGTACAGGCGGTCGGCGGCCTTGGCGACGTCGGCCCAGTTCCAGCCCTTGGGCCAGCGCTGCCAGTCGTGCTCAGGAGGGTGGATGAAGTTGAGACCGTTGATGGAGCTGGAGCCACCGAGCAGGCAGCCGGCGGTGGAGGCAGTGTCACTGCAGAGCTTGATGCCGGAGAGGGAAGTCATGGAGCTGCCGAGGGCGGGAATGTCGTAGGGGGTGAGGGTGTCATTCCAGGGGAGAACAAGGTCAGAGCCCAGGGGGACAGTGTTGGCAGGGCCACGCTCGATGAGAAGGACGCTGGCGCCAGACTCGGCAATTCGCTCAGCGGCGATGATACCAGCAGGGCCACCACCGACGACGATCACGTCGTAGGTGCTGTTGGAGGTCGTCGGGGGAGTGACGGTGCCGTTGCCGGGGACGGGGGTGGTGGAGCCGCCGCCGGGGGTCGGGGTCGGGGCAGTCTCGGGCTCGGCGAACTTGGACCAGGTCTCGAACTTGGCGGACTTGGCACCGTCAATGTCAAGACCGAACTGACCGAAGCCAGCGGAGTGGTAGTTGAGGGCGCTGGCAGGGTCGGAGGGGGTGGTCGGGTTGGCGTCGGAGAAGGCCCAGCCGAGGATGGGGGAGGCGCTGGTCAAAGAAGTCTTGTCGGCGATGACACAGCCCTGGCAGAGGAAGGTGTAGGAGAAGTGGGTGCTGTTAACAAAGGTACCGTTGGCGATGGGCACGGCGGAAACCTCGGTGGCAGTGTAGACATCTGGGTTGGAGTAGGCAGAGCCAAGACGGAACGAAGTCCGGATCTCCTCGCCGTCGGCCCAGGCGACGAACAGCAGACCGTTCAGCATACCACCGCGGAGGGACACGGCACCCCAGTTGCCCTTCTCGGAGATGGGGACGACCATCTGACCGATGAAGTCGGTGCCGATGGTCTCGGGCACGGCGATACCGAAGCTGTACGGGTAGTTGTTGGGCTTGTAGCGCTGGAAGTCGATGCCCGTCTGGGGGTCAGAGTAGGCCTCGGCGCGAAGCTGGGCGGCGGCAGAGCCGGCGAGCCCGAGGGCCGCCAAGACTCCGGAGAAGGTGCAGCGCATTGTTGCGGTTGTTGTTTTTTCTTCTAGTTTCGAGTTTGGTTGTGGTTTTGAAGGAACGGCTTTGGAGGGTTGTCAAAAATGGCAATGAAAGAATCAGTTGGTTGTGAGAGAAGGAACGCTAACCACTAGGGTCAACTGGTTTTGGTAGAAATGAATGAAAACACCGTACTAGCGGTGACTCAAAAGAGAAGGAATGCAGCGAAGAAACAGCTCAAGGACCAGAAGCAAAAGAGCAGGAAAGGGAAGAAGATTTCGACGGAGTAGCTGAGCTGGAGTTATATCTTCTCTCTCCTCCCAACGCCTAGACTGTCTCCCAAAGTCCCAACAGACTCCTGCGGCGCGGGTTCCCCTCGCAGACGCAGACAGGAAGTGCCCCCACAGAAGCAAGTTTCCTTAATCTCGAGTCCTCCCAAGGGGGGGTTGCATACATGACACCGCAAACCCGATAGGCCTGGGGTCTGTTGGCGCCATACCGGGCCCCCCGGGAGATCCTCCGTGTTGGTCTGCGGGCTCGGTCTTCGGCAGGCGGCAGGGGCCCCCGGGATGTGCATCCTCGGAGCCGCTAGAATGTTTGAAATAAACGTGTCTGCTATCTCGTGCCAAGCGCGCCAACAGGGCGCGTTGGCGTGACGTTTCAAATAAGGATCTCGTCATTGGCGAGTCGCCCCGGCCAGGCCTTTCGCCCTCCCTCTCCTTATGACGTGAGATGCAATTTGGTCTTTCAGGTTAGCCCGCGTTTACCTACATTTGACACTTGAAAGTCCACCAGATATGCAGGTCGAATCACCGGCCTCCTGTTTGACACGAAGAGTCTGGGTCTTGTCATTACCAGCGTCTCTGGCCTCGTCTAATCATGCCCTAATTTAACTGGCATTTCCCCTGTCACCTCGGCTGCAGCTGCACTCTCGCATTGTTCGGATGAACTAACCGAACAGGGGCTTCGGCCGAGTGGATAAACGTGGACTTTGCGTGGGCGGGAGAGCAGCCTCGCGGCCCTCCCACGTTCAACCGGACCTCCCACTCGCCCGCCCTCTTACTCTAAACCTTGAAGGAACCGCCTTGGTCCCTTTTCAGAAGCTGCAAGGAACGGGTCGGTAATTAACGTCCAAGAAATCGTACGTGAAGGAGCTGTCACCGTGCCCCTGAGAAGCAATGTCGTGCCGCCCATCTGCCGTAATGATTCGAATCTGGATCACTAATACTCCTAGCCCCGATGACGAAGACGGTGTTGCTTTTCTCCTAGCGTCCCAGTTACAGAGACGAGAAGACGCGCTGAATCGGTGATCTTGACGGTGATTGACGGCGACAGATTCTCTGTTTACTGTACTCGAGACTGACCAACGGCCTCAGGTGGCTGTCCACATCCATGCTCGATCCACAGTTACCCCTCATAAGCGGGAATATCGCGCTCTCAATTGGCGGGAAATGTTTGTGTTGCTACGAGTATAATTAACTGTGGCGCATGGATGTGCGCAGCAGTGAGCAGCGCGCCTTCAGGGGCACGCCAAGTTGCTCAAAATCTCTCTGTCGCCGCCCCCTTGCTTGTTATCGACACTTCACCACAATTTTTAGCAAACAAAAAGTCCTTGGGCTGCGAGGTCCATCCTCGTCTTTGGCACTTGTTTTTCACCCTTTCTTTTCCCCATCTTCAGATCTGAGGTAACATCTCGGGAGTCGAGTTCCGTCCCAGCCGCAGACTCGTCTGTGCCGTATCCCGTGGGCGCTTGGATTTCAGCGAGGTTGCTGACTCTTGAGTATCGGAGACAGAGTCCACGTTTCTCTTGGCAACAAATGAATATTGATTGGATTCATCGAGCGGGGTGGACATGGCACCACCTTGTTACGAGGCCTCTCACTCCCTCTCCGTCTGACTCGTGGCGTCGCCGTTCCCCAGAGCTCTCATGTTTTCATAACAGCTGCCGCACCTGGATGATCACTATAGGTATTAGTATTGGCAATAAGCTACGAATACGAAGATCTCGCAATGCATGCAAACGGCCCAAGGCAGCTTAGTCCCCCAAAGCTGAGATGAGCCAACAGTCTGGCGCGACATGCAGGTCTGAGATCGACCCCTCGTGGTGACAGCCGTGCATGGGGACTCAGGCGATCATTGGTAGGGTGCTATTGACCCGTCTCTCGGGGCACAGATCTACCAATGCTCGCTGGCCCGACCCGACCGTCTCGAAGTTTCACCAAGATTCCCTTGACCCAAGCATTGCAAGATGAGCTTTTGAAACCCGCACTTCACGGATACGGGAAAGCATGGCCAAATGTATCTGCACGGCGATTCAATGAGCATTTCCGAGATCGCATTTCCTAATCAACCCGAACTCCCCCCAAAAAGCAGACATGTCTTTCGATAGGTAGCACGTGAACAAGCACAAAAGCCAATGGCTGACTCGAAAACCGCCGCAAGGGCCATGATTCCTCCAAGGCTATGCCATCCAACTATGTGTCGTCCTCCGCAAACGCCATGCTGTTACCACGACTCGCAACTCAGTCCCTCTTGCTTGCACGGGTAGTACGGTTTAACCTGCCAAACCCGTCAGTCATTCTGTTCAAAGGCAACCAAGAATCAGGCCAACTCACCACATCGGGGTGTTCCGGCCAAGGGGTTCCGTGAACAGTCAGGTCGTCAAAGTCCTTGGGCGGGTTCTCCAAGATGGTATCCATCAGATACTTCGTGCAGTGAATCGTGTGTGTGTAGTTCCACGGCGCATCGTACCCCTTCATCATCCACAAATGCGTCTGGCGGAGCGTATACATGCAGTGGAAAGTATGCTCCTTCCGCGTAACCCACCCGGCCGTGAGCACCTCACTCGTCCCGGGGATCTCGTGTTTGCCGCCTTTGTCGTAGTACCTATGCCACGGCCCGTCGTTGTGGAAGTCTTTGAGGAGCGCCTGATTGTCCGCGTCGAGGAAGGGCTCCTTGGGCCACCACTTGAACGACATGGTGTCGAACTCGCAGCCGCGGTCGCGGGCGATCTTGGGGATCGCGCCGTTGGGCGCGCAGACGTAGCCCGTTGTGTCGATGCGGCGGCACTTCTCGCACGAGGGGAAGAAGACCAGGCCAAAGAGGATGACGAAGATGAGACCTAGCGGGACGTAGAGCGTCCAGGACTTCCAGGCCGGGTCGAGGGACTGCCAGGAGAGGCGGAGCTGGCGCTTAACTCTGACTGTGCCGGCCTCCTGGTCGACTGAGGTCGCCCGCGAGGGCTCCTCCTCGCAGGACTCTCCCTCCGTTTCGTCCTTGAGGAGGGAGTACTTTTCTTCCTTCTTGCTGGGCCCCGACGGCATCATCATCGTGACAAATGGGACTAGGAGGAAGAATCAAAATGGGTAGAGTAGATGTGGGGTGAACGCGATGGTGTGTCCAACCTCGGGGAGTTCAACCTGGGGGAAGAGGGTGGCACAACGAACTAGCAACTTCGGAGCAAGTGTGCATATACAAACCTCCCACTATTTCCTCGAGCGATTTGTCCCTTGGGCTCTGGACACTGGGCAATCCGATCAAGGCGCAGAGAGATCGAGTCTTCGGAATGGACGGCCGCAACTCACCGGCGGAACCTCTTCAGACAGGCAGATACCCATCACTTTCCTGGAAACGTAGCACAGGTTGGTGCACGGGCAACGGCTTCGCTTCTCATTTGCCCACTTGACCAGATTCGGCGCGGTCCGAGGACCTCACCTCCTCCGGACCGCCGTGTGGACCCACTTCGGTCCGAGCTTCATTATCACCGGCGCAAAGGCGACGGCCATCTTCAAGTCGCATGCTGCTTGAGGTGCCAAAGAGATTGAGTGCATTGATTCGTGCCGTTTGTGAGTTGGGCCTGTTGATTGAATACGCCATGATGCATCTTTACTGGACCATTTACAGATATGGTCGCAAGCCTACCCGGCTCCACGATCGCCCCCCAAAACAATTAAAAAATAAGCGTCTATTAATCACCAAACGTTGCATTCCATTCCTCACCGTCGTTTCGTAATACGCCAATTGAAAAGGAGCACCACTAGTCAAAAGACCGAATCTTGAATGAATTCGTTGTGAACCATTGTATTAATGCTATTAAGAAAAAAAAGGAAAGGGAAATAGGCATCATGACTTTCGTAAACTATACATAACTCCCCATCTTCATGCGTTTAAAACCGCCTTCATTTCGCCAACTGTGCGATGCTTCCCGTCAATCATCAACCCGAGGATGCGTTGATAGATATCAGCCAGCGTCTCCAACGTCTTTCTCGAGAACAACGACTCATAATAGGTCAGCGAGGCTTCCAGCCGAGATGGCTCTTCGTTGAAGGCTAGGACGAGGTATTGCTGCGGCATTGTTAGCAAACGACCCCAAAACATTAGAAAATTGTCGATGGCCTGTCATACCTCGTGCGGATCCTGCTTCCAAATCGACCGGAAATTGACTGCCGCGTCCTCGCCAGCATACGTCACCTTGCGGTAGTTGACCAGTGTCGAGAAGACTCCCGTCTCCTCGCACCCCAGCCGCTGCTCGACCTCGACTAGGTCGTACGTCTTATGTAGCAGCCCGCGTATGCTCTCCTCCTGGAACCCTCGCAGCGCGTCAAGCAGTACGGTGCCGTCATCAAGGGCGGCCCGGGCGATCGCGACAGACAACATCGGCCCCACGATGTCGTCTGCATGCGGAAGATCGACGTCGCGGTCGGAAACCAGATGCCCAAAGCATACCGTCGCGTGCCCCGTGTAGACGTGCAGGGTCGCGGCCCAGGAGAACTGCAGGAGGTTCGACAGCGTGACTCCCGCTCCGCGAAGGAAGCTGCGCGTAGAATCCGTGACCTCGAGGGAGAAGTTGATCGATCCCATGGCGTGCGGGTCAGAGGTGCCGGTGGCGCCAGCGTCTGAGGGAATCTGCCACGGCTTCACGCCCTTGAGGGCGTTGACCCAGAACTTGTTGCTCGATTCGATGTCTCGGGTGCGGCTGAGATATTGAATGTACTTGTCAAATGTTGTCTGCGGCGCGGCTGGTTCGTGTCCTCGGTAGAAGCTGGTGAAGTCCGCGAAGACGTGGGCCAGGCTGACGTGGTC
>WIGM01000165.1:0-69010 GCA_014235935.1 Colletotrichum musicola
CTAAATTTTAAAATATTAGTATAATTTTTAATAAAACTAACTATATAAATTATAAAATTATTTCTACCAATTAATTTACATTCTTTTAACTAACTATAAACTATAGTAAAAGTTTATTTTAAAATTATTACTTTAATAATTAGTTTTTATAATTTTAATTATAGTTATATTAAAATAAAAATAATTTTACTAATCTTTTCAAAATAATCTTTTAATTCTATATAAAGCCTTATAAAACTATATACTAACTTAGAAATACTTTTTGTATTCTGAGTTTTGGTTCTTAGTCTACTTTACTACTTGTATAGCTTTGCTATATTATAGTATCATCACGAACTACACTAGTCCTCGGAACCGTGGGATAATCTGGTTTGCTCCAAAGGAACCCTCGCTCGGGCACCCTGCTACATTGTAACAGGTCCACTTCGAGTACCTAATACCTAGGTACCTTCACTTCCACCTGAGGTCAGTATACCTTACTCACGGCTTCATCTTACTGCATCTCATCCTTCGCTGACGCCGCTCCGCACCCCTAACCGCTCTCCCTCATCTCGATACTCCCTTCGCCGCTCCATCCGATGTGTCTAATCTCTTTTCCTCACCCTCATGCTGTGCTGATGGCCTAGTGCACCGGATCCAGCGGCTTCGTCTTTTGCCCGCGGTGCTCGTCGTCGTCCCCGGGTTCGACGTGTATCCCTGACAAACGATGACCCATCGCCGTCATGCCTTTCCTACGCCGTCGCGGCAACATGGTGAGCGAGACCGATATGAGGCGACATACCATTCTTGATACCTCCGATGCTGCGCCTCAGCTTCCGCCGCTCCCCCAACACTTTCCTCCCCAGCAACCGCCACCCCTAGAAGAGCAGCAACAGCAGCCAGAGCACCAGCCACCACCTCAACAACGACAACAACAACAACAACAGCAGCAGCAGCAACAGCAGCAGCCTCCGAAAACCCAATCGCTACCGTTTCCCACCTCTCCGCCCCGGAAAGAACAGAAGCCATCATCACTGCCGCAACCTCCACCGCAGGATTTACGTCCAGCCTCCGTATCCGCTTCGATCAAGGAACGTCCTTCGGACTCCTTGGCCGTGCCTGTGCAATCTGATGAGTTGGATGGTTTCCCTCATGAAATCCCTGTCGACCCGGACGCTCGACCAGATACTCCCCCAATTCAGGAGGAGACACCGAAGCATCGTCGTTTTTCCATCCTGAGGTTTCGCAATGCCTCCGACTCGCAGCTGTCCTTAAGAGCGAAGCAGCAGGCGGAGAAGCCTCCCCCTATCCCCCGACGTAAGTTCATTTTCATACTCCTTGGCAAGATTGCACTTTGTCAAGTTAAGAGTACTAATTGGCGTTAGCCCCTGAAATCATCACGACCGCACCTACCGCCGACTTCCAGATTCCTTTGAAGAAGCAATCGCGCATGCGACTCGCTGACCGATTCCGAAGATCCGGCGAACTGCCGAGAAACAGTGAGGATGGGACCCAGAGAGCGATGACCTGGAAGTCCACCAGAAGGAAAACAGGACTGGAAGAATCAGCATCGAGGAACCGACCTACCCTTGTCACTTTTGAAGAGCCCAGCCGCCCTTCATCTTCGAGGGCACCGACGAATGGAGATCACAACGACCGTGACGCCCTACCGCTACCCATGAATCGAGCCTCCGAGTCGTCACGGTCCGATGTTAGCCTGGGAGACAACCACAACCGGACGATCAGCGTAGACGATTCGCCCCCAGTACACACAAGCACAAGCTTCTTCCGCCTGCCACGGAGGAAACCCAAAGCCCCGACGCCGATGTTTGACTTGTCACATCTGCCCCAAAAGGGAAAACCTCCAAACAGTGTAGACCATCATGCGACGTCCTCCTCACTAGGGCCAGCTGAGTCCGTCATCGCGTCTACGTCAAGAGAGGGAACCCCGCGTCCCCCGCACGGCTCACGGCCGCCATCAAGCTACAGCACGCATGCCGGCTCGGTAGCTTCATCCACTCCCGATCAGTATCAACAGTTGAGACCCAATATTTCGCCGGGCACGGCTCTCTTCCGACCTGGTTCGACGCACTCGGGCCAGTCATCCCCGACCCGTGCCCGTCTACAGCGCCGGGGAAGGTCCTCGACGATGAGCTCAATCGGCAGAGGTTCAACCGATGGCCACCTAGATCCAGGGACCAGCCGAACTTCAACGTCCATAGGTCGCAAGAGCTTCGGCGACCTATTCGGCCTGAATAGACTGCGTCAAAACTCAGATCTCGGTCAAAGCAGACAAGGCAATCTGACACCTGCTACCCCAGGGTCGAGTACGTCCAAAAACAACTCCTTGCAGATTGCACGTGAACCGATCGCGTTGCCAGAGAAGCTCGAGGACGAAACACCAGCCAAGTATCTCACTCGTATCGAGGAAATACTCAGCCGCGGAGTTATTGCCAGCGCTTTGTCCAAAGGAAGCGACTCGTTCTCGGCAGCTGTCTTGCGTAGTTACATGCGGCGCTTCAGTTTCTTTGGCGATCCGATGGACATGGCCATTCGAAAACTACTCATGGAAGCTGAACTGCCCAAGGAGACGCAGCAAATAGACAGATGTCTACAGGCTTTCGCAAACCGCTATCACGAGTGCAATCCTGGCATATACGCATCGCCAGATCAGGCTTACTTCGTGGCATTTTCTTTGCTCATCCTACACACAGATGTGTTCAACAAGAACAACAAGCACAAGATGCAGCAGCCCGAATATTTGAAGAACACTCAAGGAGAGGGCGTGTCAGACCCAATTTTGAGGTGCTTTTACGACAACATTACCTACACCCCTTTCATCCATGTCGAGGATGACATTGATCTCAACAGTGAACGGCTCTTGGCGAACAGGTCTAAGAGGAAAACCTTGTTCCCGGGTGCTACGCCAGATGTTCCCGTCAGACGGCCCAACCGCGAACTCCTTGATCCGTACACGCTCATCCTGGATGGCAAGCTGGATACCTTGCGGCCGAATCTCGGAGAAGTCATGGAGCTCGACGATCATTTCGACTACTTGGGTACTGCAAAGGGCCTTAACGTGAAGGAGCTCCAGAGGACCTTTTTCCGGACTGGCGTGTTGCAAATCGTATCGGCCAGGTCACGACCGGACGCCTTCCGGGATGCCAAGAGCGCCACCAACCCAGCAGATGCAGCACAGGGTGTCGTTGACATAAAAATCACCAAAGTTGGCCTATTGTGGCGGAAGGATGCCAAGAAGAAGAAGGCCAGGTCACCATGGCAGGAGTGGGGGGCTATTCTTACAGGCGCCCAACTCTACTTCTTCCGCAACACAACATGGATCAAGAATCTGATGCACCAATACGAAGCTCACATCAAGCAAGGTTATTATGGTGAACCCATTACCTTCAAGCCGCCGCTGCCGGAATTCAAACCCGACGGGTATCTGCCCACCAAAGAAGCTGTCGCGCTTGTAGACTCAACGTACACTAGACACAAAAACGCATTCCGATATGCACGCCCCAGCGCGTTTGTAGAGGAGGTGCTACTGGCCGACAACGAAGAGGAAATGAACGACTGGCTGGCTAAGCTCAATTATGCTGCCGCCTTCACCACATCCGGCGTTCGCATGCGAGGCGTTGTGGGCGGCAACTACGAGGGCCAGAGCAGACGTGGCATCAGAAGACTTGGTAGCTCGGCTTCTGCTCAGATCATACACACTCCGACGGGAGACGTCAGCATCGTGCGTGGTAAGATAGACCACAAGGAGGCTGAGTCAATTCAGGTCCAACGACGCCAGACCATGATGGATGCGGTTGCCAAAGCGGACGAAGAAATCGCCGTCAAGGAGCAAGAACTCGAAATTCACCTGAGGAACGCCCGGCATCTTAAGATTCTCTCACCGATCCAGCTCAAGACTAGAGAACAAGTTCTGTCGGCCGCGGCTCACATGGCTGTCAAAATTAAGTGGATTCGTATGGAGATGTGGAGGTCGAGGTGTCATCGCGACGTCTTGTTGAAAGACATGGCCGAAGAGCAGCGGCTGCAGGGTTTGGTGCCCACTAAATCGCAGAATGCATGTGAGGCTCAGGAAGCATCTCCTTCCCGCGAGAGGCCGTCCTTGCTCGAGGCCGGGTCTGCATCAACCGTTGGCCGACGACGCCGCCGGTCTTCTGCGGCCATGTCCGTTATTCAAGGGCCCGTGAAGACGACTCGGGCTGAACCAGAATCACCCACTAACGAAGCGTTCCAGACTCCGCCTACCAGTGCAACGCTCAGCCCCCACAAGCATCAGAACTCATGGGACTCAGGTCTGACGAATTCCAAAGAGCGAATTGATTCAATGCGGCCCGTATCGAGTTCTAGCCAATCGTCTATAGAGCCGACTTTCTACAGCCCGCAGCAACAAATGACGCCGAAAGGTGGAAAGGAAATGGAACATCCAACAACTGAGGAGCATCACGATGATGTCGATGCGAACGAGCGTGTTCTCTTGGAGCAAGCAGGTCTCCTGGAAAAAGACGCTCCTCGGTTTCCAAAGAGGAAACGTACTGGATCGTTTTCTGAAGCAGGAGAGGCATCAGAATCACGGGACACTGCAGGCGCAATCGATAAACAAGACAAGACGAAGATCCGTCGTAGCTTACAACGCACACTCAGGGAAAGCGCCGGTCATCTTTCACATCACCGTAGTAAGAAAGGCAAGGACCCTGTTTCCAGTGCCGTTTCTGAGGATGCGGGCCACGAAGATGTACTCACCAGAGGGTCTGGAAGCTTTGTGGTTCACGGCAAGAAGGCGTCCGTCATCAATTTTGGTTCTGAGCTACAGCAGTTAGCCCCAGAGGAACGTCTCAGACAGCGGAAGCAAGGCCATCGTGGCGAGCCTGCCTCTCCTGCCAGCGCCGAAATTGACTTTCACGACGCCCTGAGCAAATCCTTGGTGCCCAAGGAACGGAGGGAGTCGGCCGCAAGTGGCAGCACCGCAACAGCAAGAAGCTTCCGTGAACTTCACCGGAAGTTCTCTTCTGCACATGCCAAGCCTCTTGCCTTTGCTGGTCGACTTTCGGTGCCTTCTGATGGCGAGAGTGAAGCCGCAGTTAGCTTTTCCGAGGGGCGGCGGACACCACTGCCCCCAATCGACAACGATTCCGTGGACGAAGGGGAGAACAGTGCTAACGCGACAAACCCACAACCTCTTTCTGTACCACTGGGTACTTCGGCGGAGTCACTGACGTCACTGGGGAGTGAGAAAGGAGAAGACAAGGACGATGAGATGACACAGCTACCAAGCCCGCTCATACAGGCTGTCAACGCCTAGCTGTTCGAGCTCTGCCACATTCACTGCGCCGGAAAAGACTTCGAGTGGTGCTTGCACGTGGTAAGTACTAACTGCGGTCAGTGTTTCAAGGTAGAAACAGCCAAGTACGGCGTCGAAGAGGTTTTCATTGCACATAGACGAAGAGCTACTTGGCTACATCATTTTAGTGAATAGGGAAGGAGCCTCGCTAATAACTTGCGAAGTGGAGGCCCAAAAACACCCTTATCGTCTTCTTCATTTTTCAGTCTCTTGTCATGACGGAGAGCGGGAGTGCAGTCGATCTAATGGTAGATGTGTACATATGTGGGTTTATGGCTAAGCGGGAAAAGGGACATGGGAACTTGGGCATCGCATAGTGCATAGTGATGGCGATTAAGAGTCAACAAAAGGAACGGCCGGGAAGAGCACCTAACATATTTGTGTAGAATAGTGGTGCGCAATGCTCAGCAAGATCACATAGTTGTGCACAGCAAGTATGGAAAAAAAAACCTTCTCCATGATTTCTTTTCTTTTTGGTTAAAATGATGTTTCCTGGCCTCGGCTTTGGCTGTACTGGAAGGGTGATTTGTACTCGGAAAGTGATGGACCTCGGGGGACAATGTAGTTTGCCACGCCTCACTTCTTGCCCTTCTTCTTCTTCTTGTTGTTCGAAGACGATGCCGGCGCCTTTTCGACCTTGACAGATCCGGCGCCGCCTGCGAGTTCCAAAGTCTCCTCCTCTTTGACAACGCCGCCCTGCGTGGCCTCGTTCGCCCTCTTCTTGCCTTTCTTACCCTTCGGACGGTATGAGGAGCGGTCGCGGAGTGGCAGCCAACGCTCCGGGTCCAGCTTCTTCCCTTCTTCATAATCCTTGGGCAACTTTCTTCTCCTCTTCTTCTTGTTTGTCGTGTCAGAGGGCCGCGTTTCGAGTCTGCGTTTTTTGGGTTGCCCAGTCGGCGTCACGAGGGCCGCCACGCCCTCGTCGACCAGGTTATTGATATCGACATCGCCAATTAAATCATCGAGGGCAGGCAAACTCGTCAAGTGCGCTGTAATCTTGGCAGGGTCTGAGGTGGCGAAGGATGCTACAAGGCCGGCAGCAGCGATTTGGTCTGCACCTGACTTCTGGCAGAGTTTCTCGAAAGCAGTACCGGCGGCAGTGAGGTCACTCGCTTCAGAAGACTTGAGAAGCTCCGAGCCGGCGCCACGTAGGAGCGAGTCTACGTGATGTCCACCCTGCTTCTCCCAGAATGATGAGGCCTTTGCTAATTCGGATCGTATGTTGCCGTGACGGCCTTGCTGTCTGTATAGAGAAACGGCTAACGCTACCAGACCGGGGGAGAAACGAACACCAGTCGCGCCCTGCGTCTCCAGATTCTGTAAGAATGACTCAAGAACGGGCAAGGCGGCACTCGGGTTGCTCGCAGACAGACAGAGCTGGATAATGGTAAGTAGCAGGCCCACGTCTGTCGGACGTTTCTCGAGCAGAGGAACAACCTCCTTCGCGTCGAACGTCTTGGAGAAGCGCAGAGCACGGGCTGTTGCATTGATGGCTGACAAGCTGTTAGTGTCGATGGACACAGTGGGCTGGGCGTCGGCCAGTGCCCGCGATGTGGACCTGAAGACTCCGTCGAATTTCTGCATATGAAGATCCAGGATGGATCGATTCCGATTCAACTGAGTCTCCTGGTGCTTGAACAGCTTGGCGTCCTTGCTGAGCGACAAAGCAGTTTCTAGTTCGCGCTGTGCTAGGTAGGGATTATTGACTTCGGTCGACAGAGCCGACTTGTTGTTCAGAGCAATCAGCTCAGACTCGGCGTCCCAGTTCCTGCTCAACTCATTAGAATGTTTCCATTATATCAAGGATACCAAGCATCCCCTACCGGGAGATGGACAGATTGTTCTGGATCTCTAGTGCGTCGTCGACCTTGCCCAATCTAGAGTAGACATAGACCTGCTGAATCATGATGGGAACCATTTCGGCTTGTTTGTCGTCCTCGCAGAGATCCTCGGACTCGTCGCACAGACGCAGAGAGCGCTGCAGCAGGTTGGAGGCCTTGGACAGCTCGCCACGAGCGATACAACCGCACGCAGTGTTGTACGCGAGCTCGAAAGTGTCGGCACCTGCAGCGGCGGATATCGGCGCACTACCGACATCCGGACCGTTGCCGGCCTGCCAATCTAACTGGGCGGTCGACGCCAACATATTGATATTCAGGTCGCTGTCTTCGCCGCGCGGATTGTCCAGCAGACCCCTGTAGACAGCGAGAGCGTCACTGAAGTCCTCTTGCCGGTAGGCGACCTGCGCGGTGATGTGGCGGAAGCTCCGTTCGGGCTTCGCGTTGGCGATATCGCGTGCTTCTTTAAGCTTTCCTGTTTTGTACAGCGCATAGGCCTTCTCGAGGAGACAGGCTTGCTCGAGCTTCTCGCCGCCGTCATTTATGGCACGGAGGGCATCGTCGAAGCGGTCGAGCTTGAGGAGGGCGACGACTCGAGTGCGATGGGCGGTGAGGTCTGCCTTGGAGGCTTTGATTGACGCATTGGCGGCCTTGAGAACTTCTTCGTGGTCATCTATAGAGGCAGAGTGAAGCAGAGCGCTTAGATTGGCAGTGGGATCTGGAGGAGCCATCGTGAAGGGCGGGATGTGGTGGTTTACTGCGTCAGTAGGGCCGATACGGCATGTTCTGTTGCTGCGGTGATGTTGCCGGAAATGCAAACTTTCTGACAAAGACGGTTGGTAGGTGACAGACGACGAGCGAGCGTGTCCCGACTGCAACTATAGCGCTATAGTGTTGATGCTGTTGTTGGCGTTGTGTTCGTGACTGGGCAGGCGATAGCAAAGCCCGACATACTGTGGCCCAGGAGGAAAGGTCGATAAAGGTTATGTGGACTGTGAATGGTGGGGCAAACAGCCAAGAGCATGGACTCAGCGTCCCCACATTCCTAGGTGTGATGACATCTACATCGTACCTGTCCAACTGTCCTTCAAATCCTCGTCCTCCGAATGAGATTACCATGAAGAAAAGGGGAGAAAAGAATCAGAGAAGAGGTGCAGCACGATGAACCAGGGCATCATACTCGAGAAATAGAATTATCGGAGTAAAGCAATAGAACAACAGCATTATGCTCAGCAGCTATCAGAAGAGAAAGGCACTGCATGGTCCTAAAACCAGTGCATCCGTAGATTATTCCACTCTCCTTGCGTCTCAATTGTCCAGAGTTTATTATCGATATTTCTAGGTATGGTATACGGCAGGCTCACCACTGCGAGCATTCACCATCAACGCGATGGAAATCTTGTCAAACTCCAAAACATCAAACTGTCTTACTTTCGTTCGAACAATCCCCATAAGACTTTTCTTTTGCTCCGCGTACGGTATGGTCTCAAGGGGTATGTCGGCGTCACAACAAATTCGTCCACAGCCGAGCACGCCGATTGCCGACAACGAATCCTATGAGAGTTGATCTCGCCCAGCTTCGTGCTCCCCGACGATATGGTGGTAACTGAGATGTGCCTCTTCCAATTGAGGTGAGGCACCGAAATCGACCCAGCCGGCAAGTCGGGAGGCCCTGTTTGGTGATGGCTGGTCTTGTTGCTGGTGGGCTTTTTGTACCTCAGGCTTGACAACTTGCTCGAAGCTCTTGTCCCTTTAGCATATTTGGCCTTATTGCTGGAGGAGCTGCTGGATTTTAGTGTCGAACTACTCAACCGCCGAGAGAGGTCATTGATGGCTTTGACGGCATCGACACGCGAAGAATTGGACAACGACCTCCAGGACTGATAGTCGATAACGGAGTTCTGCGTCCTCCCGAAGCTTAGCAGCCGCGTCAAGGCCGACGTCAGTCGTTTGATAACCTTTCGCAACGAAGAGCGCGCCGTAGCTAGCGGAGATATGTGAGGACGTGGACAAATGTTGGCACTACTTGCGAGAAAGCATACCGTCGCCTTTCTGGAGGTGGCTACCATTCAATGACAGCTGTGAGGAGTAAACCTGCCGGACTTTGGAGCGGTCCGACCGAATGCATTTTCGGAGCTGCAGCGGCTGGTCTTGGTGGCCGCGGCTGTTGGCCTTCCTTTCAACTCTTTAAGCAGCGAGAGGCATTTGGAGTAGATTTCCAGGAGGGAGTCGACCTTGTCATCGAAACCGCCCATCGTGGTACAGGCGTGACGACGACGGAGAGAGCTCAGAGGCAGGGGCGAGAGACGCGCGAAATATGAACTTCCCTGCACCCGATCTGAACCAGGGTTGAGAGGGGTTCAGGCTCGTTCATCAGCCCGCAGCCAACCCAAGCACCGATTCGGCATGCACAGCAACAGGAACGAAACGGCGCGATTCGGTTGGTCGGCTAACCGCCGTGCTCAATTATACGAGGCCATCCCATTTTTGCAAAGGAACTTGCAACCTAGTACCTAGGCGACTAAATTTGCAGCTACGAGCGTCACTGATTCTTCGATCCCTTGCGGGAAGAACGACGAGAAAGGCCAATATAGCAGTAGACCTGCTGAGAGTGGCGCGGCGTGAGTTGAGAGTGGGCAGCATCGCTAGCCACAAAGTCGACGTGTGACCCCTCGTAGGCTTGCAGTCTGAGATGCTAATAGTGAGGGAGTGATTAGTCCAGTCCGTGATTTCACAGGACCTGCAGCTGCTTGTTACGCTCACCTCTACACGTGTATACCTATCTAGCCGGCCCCCACCCACCCCGCGGTTCCTAGAACACCGGACGGGCGCTCGTAAGTTGGGGTTTGTTAAGTTAACTGATAACGGTGATGTAAAACGGTGCGACGAGCCGCACCGCCCACAGGCCCCATGCCAGTGCCAGTGCTAGCCTGCTAGGACCCTGCCCTGCCAGCACTGCCATATCTGCCCACCCGCTCCACAGCCCAGATCCAGCCCGTCTTATCAAGTCGCCCGTCAACGTGGGCCCTCCAGGTTCCGTCCCGTCACTTGATGCCGCCATGCACGCGCCTTCTGATAGGTAGGTATTGCAGGTACTATGTAGGTCGCTCACTGCGAACCATTCTCAACCCCCACTCCCTCGACGATGGCTCTATCAAATCGTGCGACTCAACGAACATGGTCAAAGCTACGACTCTGCACCCGCCTTGTAATTACGGCGTACCACACTTCCAAGCCCGGGCTTCGTTCAAATCCCTCCTCCCAAAGTGAACTAGTAATAGCGACTTGGACCTCGGAAACATCCTGCCTGGACCCGCCCTTCCCGGCCCCGGCTCACGTCCCGGTCGATTGTCTTGCTTACCATGTACACCCTAGCTATCCGTACCGCCTACATAGTATAGTCTAAAGAGCCACCCCCTGCCTGCTTCTAGTATTACTGTAGCCGACGTCTTTTTCGTCGAAGTTTCGTCCCACGTCCAGCTTCTCTTTTTCATTTCACATGGCTTCCGCATCACCCAGATTCCGGCGCCGAATCATTGATGAATCGCACACTGTGCCATTCTGACGCCCGTTCTCGTTTCGCGCTCGATCCTTATTGAGCGGTGCTCATTTGCGTCTATGATAACATCACCTCCGGAAGCCCACTGCGCACCGATGTACAAGCGGTTATAAAAGTCCTTCTTCGCTATAACGTTTCTCGCCTCAATGTCGACGGATTCTTCTCTCTCGCACTCGCAGGGTTCAAGCGGCCGCACCGACAACGTCAATCTGCCGCAGGGCCAATGCCGTTACATTCTTCTCGTGCCAGGAATCAAGGGTCAACGATGTGCCTGCGTACATTTCTCGCTGAATCGATCCATGCCTGGCGCCATCTGTGACTGTGGTCACATGGCCTGCTACCACGTCAAAAGCCCAGAAACATCCGACACCAGGCACGAAGTTGAGCTGCTGAAACAACGTCTGCAGGCTCTCGAGAACGAACTTGATCGCCGAAGGGAGGGTGGCCTCGGGGGCGTTGTCGCCAGGGTAAGTGAGCTAGAGGAACTGGTCGACAGGGGCCGCGAGGAAATTGGACAGGAGATCAGAGGTTCATATCGTAATATCACGAGAGTCTGGCAATCAGTCAAGCATCTCGAGCTACAGACTGCCCAACTCAACGAAACCAAGAGGACCCACTCAGAGGAACTGGAAAACATTAATACCCAGTTACAGCAGATCAGCGACCGACAAATGGAACTTTTCGATGCAGACGAGAGCATGGAAGAAAGACTGGAGCAACTAGAGTCGGACCACGATTTGCTGGCAACACCGGGCGGTCAGCTGTCCCGGCCAGGCGTGGTGGCCACAGCTACATCACATCGAGCCTCGCAAGTTTGTCGTGTGGAGCGTCCTCCAGCTAGCAGGCTTGCCCACCTCGGGACTCCAGTTGGACTATCTGGCACACCTTCGCCTCCGGGCGCGACAGGATTCGCCGGTGCCACGAACAACTGTGGTGCATGGACAGTGCATGTTTCCCTGCTCCCAACCTTCTCTCAGCCATTTCCCTTCGAAAGGGATACAAACGCATACAAACGCTGCCTATCTCGAGGTCTCCATCGGACCGTCGTTGTTGGAGGCTCCGACAGCAACTCGTTTGTCACAGCCGTCACCAAAACTTTTTCAAGTCTCCTCAGAGGACGAGCTTGGATGCCCCTGCAGGCGAAGCTATGCGACGCGGAAAGACTGCAAGGGCTCCCGATGTTGCGCCCTCTGGATCCAAAGATGATCGATTCGGACTACGACGTCGAGTTCTTGCGAAAGCATTGCGGGGTATGCGAACCCAGTGGCAAAATCGAGTCGCTCTACGTAGCCATGCGCGAAGAGACCCTGTCGTGGCACTTTCTACGAAACTCGCCCAAGCACATCGACGGCCTCGAGAGCTGCTGGGCCTACGACTACTTGTTAGATCCGAACGATCCGGTGGAAGACGACAGCATGGATGACAACGATCGCCCCTCGGCGGGGGATATCGTACCCAGCCTCCCGTCTTTGAAACGGGCCGCGTCCGAGATATCGAAAGTAACACAGGTCCCGGGGGCAGCAACTAGTGAAAACGACAGCCCTCTTACTAAAACACCACGATCAGCCTGTTTACCTACTTTCTTAGATACTTATAGACATATAGAAACAATCTAGTTATTCAAATAGTAAATAAATTGTAATAATGGTGTTGATAGTTATATTAACTGAAAAACTGATAGGTTAGAAGAATATACTCCACCCAGACAGAACTTAAGGAGCTATTCATACACAGCTCAAATCGATCGTGATTCATCTCTGAGTCTTTGTTTCTAAACCTCGCCATGTCAAGCCCGTGACCCCTCGTCCCTTTCATTGCGCCTCTCCATTGTTCGCCATACCGCCTACGCATATTTTCGGAGCTAGACTATAATCAGTCGACTGCCTCAAGGAGGATTTCAATGGGGTAACTTACATCCAATGTCAGCGTCCTAGAGCTGTTGACTTCCTGGTCCCGATAAACGCCAACCAAACTCTCGCTGTCCTGAAACAGGCCAGTCTTGAGACTGATGACAATGAACTGCATTCCCGGGCCGGCGTGCTCGCGGATATACTTCTTGATTTTGTCGACGTTGGCGTTGTCCAGTGCGGCGTCCACCTCGTCGAGAACGAAGAACGGACTTGGCTGGTAACTGTGAATAGCAAACAGAAGAGCCAAAGCCGCCATTGTCTTCTCACCTCCAGAGAGATGTTCCATGTCTCGAAAACGCTTTAGGGGCGGCATGGCATGGTACTTGATACCAGACAAGTAGGGGGTGTCGGTGTCTTCTTCGATGTCCAGGTACGCTTGACCTCCAAGGGGATAAGCCTCTGAGCGTGTGAGATCCTTGTATACGTTTGAGATCTGCTCCTGAATGTGCGTGAAAGCCTTGTTGAAGAGCTCGTATCGCTGAGCTTTGACGTGATTGAATGCATCACGAGCCGCCTTGAGAGCGGATCTGGAGTCTTCAAATTCTTTCTCAGTGTTCTTGAGCCTCGTCTCGACACTTTCCAGCCTCTCGATCGCCCTCATATTGGGGTTGAGCTTCTCGAGCTCAGCGTTGATGGAAGCAATCTTGTCCTGCAATTTCTCGTCGACAATGGGGTCATCCGACTACGCCTGTTGTCAGTCCTCGCTACTTTGCGCAGGCCGAAGAGGAAGGAAAATGAAGAAAGCGCAGTGTGCGGACAGTGGGAGGTTGCACTTACTTCTTTAAGTTCTTCGTCTAGACCGTCGTAGTCAACTTCGATACCGTGGTTCTCGAGGGCAGCATTCATCATTTCCTCGTCGTCCTCGTCATCAACGTCCATGGCGTCAGCATCTTGTCGCAACAGATTATCCTCGTTAGGCAGGTTATCAAGCGAACCCTCCAGCAGGGGAATCTGGATCTGCTCAAGCTTGCACCGCCTAAGCAGCGCAAACTTGCCAGCACTGTTCTTTTGCACAACAGTTTCAAGCGAGTTAATCTCCTTCTGTCTGGCGTCGATCTCCTTGCTCCGCTTCTGGACCTCTGCCTTAGCTTGAGACACCCTCTGGCTCTTTTCTTCCAGGGCAACGCGATATCCATCGAGGGTCTCGCGAAGTGCGTCCAATTCGTCCGTAACCTCGTGTATTTGATCCTCGATGTCCGATTTTCCCTGCTGGTACGCCTGTAGATCACGCTCCGAGGCCTTTAAGGCTTCTTGCATCTTCTTTAGACGCCTCTCGAAGTTGCTGTGCATATCGCGTGCCCAGTTGAGCTGACTTTGATACTTGGACTTTTGCACATCGAATTTGGCGCGCTCCTCGTCAGCTTCCCGTTGCAGATCTCGGTGTTCCGATTCGTAGGCTCGAATATCACCGAAACCCAGCCTCTTGCAGAACTCCGAAAAGATGTCGTCTTCGACGTGAGCGATCGCGTCTGAAAACTCCTTAACAGTACGCTTGGTTGCTTCGAGCTCGGCCCTCTTCTCCTCATACTTCGGCTCGAGGTCATCAAGTTGCCTGCTCTCGTTGTCGCGTTCTCTCTTCTTGCTGTTGTAGTTCTTGTCCAAATGCGCCAGCTCAGTCTTTGCGGCTGCCAGGCGCGGCTCTAGACCATGAATTTCGATCTGAAGTTGTTCTTCGGCAGCGCCGCGTCGGCCGGACTTTGGAAGCTTTTCTATTTCCTCCTTGTACTTGGCTGCCATTTTCTTCAAGGATTCGAGGTCGGTGCTCTCAAAACGACGCTTTCCTCCCTTGGGCTCTGGACCACGGCCGCCGGTCATCATGCCGGTCTTGTGGATGACCAAACCATCGAGAGTCACCGTCTTTACAGGAATGTGTTTTTCGTAAGATATAAGCTTGGCGATCTTCTCGCTGTCGCAAACCACCGAGCTCCCACAGGCGTACGCCATGGCGCGTTCGTAAGCAGGGTCAAAGTCGATGGTGTCGATCGTCAATCGAGCTCCCGAGATTCCTTTGATGGCCGAGTTCACCGCATTGACCTTGATGTTGTCGAGAGGAATGAAGGTCATCGGCGGGAAACGCTGGTCTTTCAAGTATTGAACACAGTCATGGCCTGTCCTCTCGGTATCGACGATGACCGATTCGTAGTCTCGGCCCAAGGCGATGCTGACAGCTTCGTCGTATTTTTTCTGCTTTGGCTTGCAGAGGTCACCGACCCTGCCCTTGACGCCAGGATACAACCGCTTCAGGTTATTGACCATCTCTTTCATCCTGCTCTCGCGGTCGTTCTGTCGTCTGCCATCGTCAGCTTCTCGAAGCTGTTTAGCAACGGTCTCCAGCTTCTCTTCCAGCTCTGTGCGCCTTTGATTGGTCCTGACACGCTCGGATTGGGTTTGGTGGTATTGCTTCTTCTTCATGTCGATCTCTTGGGACAGCGCTCTGATGGCACCCTCACTGACAGCCTTGCGCTCACCAATGGTCTCTAGCTCGCCCTCATACTTTTCTAGCGCTGCCGAAATGGTTTCGACCTTTCCCTTGAGTGTATTCACCGTGACTTCATCCGTCTTCTGCTGGCGCGTAAGGTTGTCGAGCCTCGATTGGTTGGCAGCACACCTTGTAATGACTTGAGAGCGCAAGTTATTGTATTCCTTGCGATCAGCTTCGCTCAGCTCCTTGCCCTGTTTCTTCATTCGTTCTCGATGCTGTTTTTCAAAGTGCTGTTGGGCCTTCTCGAGGGTTTTGAGACGGGTTTCATCTTCCTTTATCGTCTCGGCCTGCTTGTCGCGGTCTTTGCGGACGGGTTCGATACGTAAGCGAGTTTGCTCGATATTGCGGGTTCTCTCTTCTATCTTCGCATCAATGGGGATGAGCTGATGCTCCAGCTCGTCAAAGGCTCGCTTCTTCGAGTTGATGGTCTTCTCGACGCCATGGACCTCCTTCGCGGCAGCTACCTGGTCCTTCTGAGCAGCTTCAAGTTTTCGCCTGAACGCTTCGACGTTCCGCTGAAATTCTTGAAGGTCCTGCTGATGCTCGTGTATCTTCTCGGTCGACTCGTCCATGCCACGCTGAAAATGATAGAGCTTCCACAGCGCATGCTTGACGATAGCTTCGTCCCTCTCCTCAGTCTTCCTCTGAAAGTTGTCGGCCTCTTTCTTCTGCTCCTGGTACTGCTTGATTTCGGAGTTGATGCCGCGTCTTCGGTGAAGCTGGAAGCTTTGATTTTCGGCGGCCTGTTCAGCCTCGGCCTGTAGTTTCTCGTATTCCGCTTTGAAATCGAGACTTCCAGAGATCTGCTCGATCAGTCTCGTTAGGTCTTGAGGCGACTGTGCAGCGATAGCTTCCACGTCTCCTTGGAAGACAAGGAAATTCCTGGCTTTGATAAGAATGTTCTCGGCCTCAAGAGCTTCGTTATACTGTTGAGCTGTCACGACGCGGTCGTTTATGCGGTATTCGCTTGATCCTTGGTTTGTGATCGAACGCTTCCATTTTTGCTCGTCGCCAGCATCGTCTTCGTATACAGCCATGACCCATGCAGTTTTTGGGTCTGTCCGAGAGGCTTTTTGCGATAGCTCGTTTCCGTCGCCATTGGCAAAACCGTTCGATTGCCCGTGGGCCTCGACGGAACCGTCATCATTGATTTTGGACGTCTTTAGAACGCGACCACGGTAAACGAGATCTTTGAGGTGCGCCGATCGAAGGTGCGATGATTTGATACCCAGAACGAAGGATATTGCGTCCATCCTGGAGCGGCATGTCAGGACGTGCAAATCAGTGCTGATCAGCTGTAGATAGACTTACGAGTTTGACTTGCCCGATCCATTGGGACCGATGATGGAGGTGAAGTAGGAATCACCAAAGAGAAGTACGTGGTGGCCCTTGTACGACTTGAAGTCTAGGTAGCGACAAGGTCAGCGCGGCACAGCTAGGATGGTGTTGAGAAAAGTTCAGACGTACTGAACAGCTCAAGTCGAATGAGCTTCCCCATCTTGACGGCACGGCTATTGCGAACAAAGCGGTAGGGAGTAGCGCGTACGGTCCGGTGTGGAGAGTGTCGTGATAGGGTTGCGTCGAAAGGGTAATGGCTTGTCGCAAGAAGCGCTTGGCTGTTGTACGGCCGCGGTGATCTAATCGAGTTACAGGGGCCTCAATTCTACCTAGCGCACGGCGACGGCGGAGGGATGCTCGGGGAGATGTTCAGGATGTTGTTGCTTCCGATGCAAAGAGTTGCTGGACAGGATTCCACCATGCGCGTCTGGCTGCTGGACGCGACGGGATGGATTGGCGACCGCGGGTAGACCAACGAGGGCGCGCGCAAGAAGAGCTCGAGCCACTTTAGAAAAACCCCACCCCCGAGTCACGGTTGATACATACTACATACACACGTGATGCAGGCATTAGCTGAGGGGGCAGAATCTATAGCACAAGGCAGTGCTTCTAACCTAGAGGCTAGGAAGAGGTCTAGACTTAAAAGTACTATAATTGAAGTATATATAACTATATTTAATTTATCTAGTTTTTTACAAATATTTTCAATTCAGTAAGTAAATATATTACAAATTATTTATTATAATATATAATAATATTTATTACTTACTTTTTATTAGTTATAGTATAGCAGGCAAACTACTAAGTCACTCCTATAATTACTAGGTATGTCTTGTTGTGACTTAGTACTTCTAGATATCTATTTCTTTATCTAGGTCTCGAAGGTACCTAGCTAGCTACCTTAACAGGTTGGTGTGTCCGTTCTGCGTCTTGTGACGTAGGTTGGTGCGACCGCCCGGCCATGTTCCACCCACTAAATACTTACCCAACAACTACTTGCTCATCCCTCTGGCGGTCAACTAACCACCACCAGAAGCAGCACGTGTTCCATGAACCTCTACCCGTCTTGTCATTTGCCTCACAAACCCACCTTATACGGCCTCTCCAAGTAGTACCTAGTCACGTTGCTGCCCACCTAGATCTCTTACTGACGGTGCAGGTCACAAGCCTGGTGCAATCCAGGGTCTCTCCTGCGTCGACTCAACCGAGACACTTTATCTTCTACCACCCATCGTTTGGCCCGATCATATTTCACCGCTGCTTTTTTGTTCTTGCCTCGGAACCTACCTACATTGCTATTTTCCGACTCTGCTTGAAAATAGCCAAGCTTGCAATATTCGACGATTCGAAAGCAAGATTCAACTACTCTGTGACTGCGCTGTTTTTCATGCGCTTGCTCTGCTGTTCGAGCAGTCGCCCGTCAAGTAAGTCTCGCTGGCGTTCTCTTCGTTCAGGAGCCTATCTGGTCATCCCCTCGAGGTCCAGTTACTTATACTAACGTCCTGCTCGACGTTGCTGCAGGCACCGCATTCAGACGCGGCCCTGTCGTACCTGACGTCCGGTCGACTACGAATCCGGTCGAAAATGGCAGAACCAACACGAGAAGCTGTGCCCAACCCGAAGGGTGACGATTTCTTCACCGATGATGAGACGATCCTCATACCCGACCCAACGGAGGCGCAGTCCTCCTCATCACCGGATCAGGATGAGCTTCGTACTCCTGCTCTTGGTCCAAATCATTCTGGAAGCCCTAGATTATCAAGGAACCCGTCTTTCTCGGGCAGCAGCTCCTACCATGAAGACTGGGATCCGTTCCCGCCCTTGGATCGAATTTCAGTCCTTGACCTCTTGGATAACTTCGCGCTCCCACAGCAGCTAGAGAAGCTACAGAAAGGTATTTCTGCGCAGACCCAAAAGGTCCGGAAGTCAAGAGATGCGTTCAAAAACAAGAGCCAGCACGCACGCGAACGCATGGTGGAGCAGTGGAGACGCCGCGTGCCCACTGCTGAGGAACAGCTGGAGAGATACAGGAAGCGCATGCGCCTGGGCGTTGACAAGCTCGGCAAGCAATGGAACGACACAAGGGTCGTGACCCTGAGGGAGAAGGTGTCCTTCATCTGTGGTGTCATGAACATCTTTGCCAGTGGCTTCCTGATTGGGGGCTACCCAGAATACTTCCACCTGTGGTACACGGTTCAGCTACTTTACTTCATGCCCATCCGCTACTTCACCTACCACCGCCGTGGATATCACTACTTCCTCGCAGACCTCTGCTATTTTGTTAACTTTCTTCTCATGCTGAGCATCTGGGTCTTCCCTGGCTCCAAACGCCTATTCTTGGCGGTTTATTGCCTAGCTTTTGGCAATAATGCGGTGGCAATCATCATGTGGAGAAACTCGCTTGTTTTCCACAGTTTCGACAAAGTTACGTCTCTCTTCATCCACGTCATGCCTTGTGCGACGCTACACGTTATGGTTCATCTATGGCCCGAGGAACTCCAGGCAAATCGTTTGCCTGCTGTGTGGACGATCAAGCACTCACCCGCAGGCTCGCCTACAGCCTACGGCAATGTTGTATCCATGTTGTCGTGGAGTTCGATTCCCTACGCTGTTTGGCAGATGTCATACTATTTCTTTATCACTGTGCGGCGTCGAGAGAAGATCGCAGCCGGGAGGCCGACCTCGTTTACGTGGTTACGCAAATCCTATTCAAAGACTTGGATTGGCAAGCTGGTGCTCTCGCTCCCGGATAGCTTTCAGGAAGCAGCCTTCATGCTGATTCAGTACTTGTACGCAGTGCTGACCATGCTTCCCTGTCCGATCTGGTTTATGAGTAGGTACGCTTCGGCAGGTTTCCTGTTGGTTGTCTTCACGTGGAGCGTTTACAACGGAGCAACCTACTACATCGATGTCTTTGGAACACGCTTCCAGAAGGATCTCGAGGCGCTCAGGGCTGAAGTAAGGCAATGGCAAAACACACCGGAAATCGCTGGCCATTCGCCATCGATCACGCCAAACCCTGGTGGCCCTGTACCCAGCGAGCTACACTTGTCATCCATTGACGATTCAAAGCAGGATGGAGACTTCGCCATGCAACTCGAACCCTCGGCCGTTCGCGAACACGCCGGCAACGTCAATAAGTTGCCAGCTCTGGACGATGAGTCTTCAGTGCAAGCAGCCGCCAGTGGTGCCGATAGCGGCGCCAGAGATGTCGCTAGGGAAAGGAAGCTGGTGTTGACTTGAACCTTAGACAGGCAGACGTACAGTTCGAACCCAGCACACAGGCGAATGCGCAAGTTGGAGTATGCCGGTTGAATAATACTTTATGCCTTGAGGAAGCTAATCGTCGTTTGCACCGAACATTTCCATTGTTTTCAAGTTTCAAAGACGTCCAGGTGCTAATGCGTGTGTGTGTGAGAGGTGATAATTACTTACCTGTACGCATAAACTGACCCGAGAAGAATCTATCCACCGCTGAAGGATGCCCGCCACAAGCCGGGAGCGTAGCAGATTTGATTGAGTCTCTTTTTTTCTTCTCTTTTCTCTGTTCGCTTGATCGAAGGCTGTCACATGACACGCAGTCCCTTCGACACTGTAAACATGGCGATAGATCGATGCACGCTAGCTACCCTCTTTGACATCCAACCGACCGCCCATGGCCTCGAGCGTTCATCTCGGGTCGTTTCATAAAGCCCGCTTATGCAAAGAAGCCTGCACGTAAATCGGTCCCGTGGAAAAGGGAAAACACAACCACAACTAACCAAGTCTCCGTCCCATCTTGACGCCGTTTTCATGCACATAACGCAGCCGATAGCAGGGTATTTCATTCCTTCCGCCAACACCCCGTAAAAAAAGAATTTGAGCGTTCGCTCCGTTCGCCAGCCTCTCCCCGAGAGTTGCATTCGCCTCCTATAGCCAGATAAAGGGAGATTTCGTGATGGTCCTCGATAGAACCATCTGAACAGTCCAAGTTTCGGCTCCGGTCACTTCTTGCTTTTTATCGAATGATGCCCCAGTCAGCGAGTCGTCCCCCTTCACCGTCTTCCCGAGCTCCTGACCGGCGGCCAAAAACATTCCAGAACCGCAGTGTCTCATCGCCGGCCCCGGTTACGACGACTCGTCCGTCAGGGCTCATCGCAAGATACAAGACGCGGTATGTATGGCCGGTGAGACTAACTACCTGCGTCATAGACGGGTACTTCCAAACCACGATCTGGTTCTGGCTGTAACCGTGCGTTGAAACGATTTCGTTCGAGTTTTTTGACCATGCAATATTGCAGACTTGGCTGCCCGTGTCAACTTCATTGATAACGGTTCCACGGACAGTGTCGTGAAAGATGATTCTGCGGTCAGCCGTACCGCCACCGGAAGCCAACAGCCCTCGCTGATGAGGAGACCAAGCAATAGCCTTCACGGCAGCAGTGTGATCTGAGAATTTCCACAGTGGTGTATCTGAGAGTTTATCCCAGACCATGAGTTTGTTGTCGTTCCCGCCACTTGCCAGCTGGCCATCTTCACAGTTCCACTTAAGACCACAAACTTCCTGTTTATGGCCCACCAGTTTGCGCAACCATTGGTCGGGTGCTCTGACGTCGCGATGGTAAATGAGACGATCGCGAGAACCAGATGTCAGAATATGGGTGTTCCAGGCCAGCGAGCCCACCCTCGCAGTGTGGCCTGTCATCGTTCTCAGGCGTCTTGTCTTCTCGGCATCCCAAATCTGCACCAAGCCCTTCCCGGTGCCGATGGCGATGTGCGTTCCTTTCTGGATCCACGAAACACTAGTGACGGTATCGTCCTCGAGGGTGCACAACTTGTTCACGCGGCTCGTCTGAGCATTCCACATGTAGACGCTCGACCCGAGGCCAACCCCCAGCACATTGGCGCTGCCCCAGTCAACCAGATTGAGGTAAAAGTCATCCGCCAAGTCCGGAGCATCCAGCACTTTGTATGGCACCTTGCTGACTGCTCGAGGCTGTCGTCGGGGGCTGAGAAGCATTTGTTGGCTGTTGAAACGCACTGGAGAGAGACTGTATATCTCGGAACGGGTGTCCAGGTTTGGTCCGTGCCGGCTCTGGGGTGTCCTTGATGGCGTAAGGTGGCCTGCGTTGCTGAGCTGCCTTGGTGACATGTAAGAGAACAAGTTCTTGTGGGGGGTTGATGGTGTCAAAGTGGACGGGAGCGATGTAGTTGAAGCGTTATTCGGAGGAGTCCGTGACCTCGTGGCATCATGAATATGCGCGGAACGTGATGTTGTTGACAACGAGTGCTCCGGAGAAAGTATTGGCGGGGGAGCAGTCTGTGGGATTGAACCCTCAAAGAGTTCGGCGCGAAGGAGCGTCGAAAATGTGCGGTTCGCTTCCTCGGCTACGCGGGTTTAGCGAACTATCCCATGCTAGTTGCGACCGGAATGAACTTACTTTTTTGGAAGTGAAGCTCTCCATGGGGGGTACGCTTCTTCTGTTTCGACGGCGTCGCCGGAGAACCGTCCTCGTGTAGGAGACTAAAACTTGCCTGAAGATCCTGGCCAGACCTGGTGGGAATGAACCTGGCAGCAACATCTTAGCATCTTGCTCATTGGCTGTAAACATCGTCGACCACACACCTGTCACCATTAATCCTTTGCCTCTTCCTGTGTGGGCTAGCACCGGGGGTGCTTTCCCGTTGTTGACGGTGATGGATTTCCCGGAGCAATGCGTGATCGACGGCATCGGCGTCAAAAGTAGCGGTGCGAGCTGTTTCACTGGGCCGCCTAGCATTTTGTACTTTTCGCTGGTTATGGTTTGCATTTTCCAGGTGCTGTATGGTCTCGAGACGAGGGCGATCTGAGGGAGGAGGCGGTGTTGCCAAGCGAGTGGGAGTCGGGGCGGCGGAATTGGTTGAGTCGGCCACTGATCGCTTTGTCGAGGCAGAAGCGGGAAATGCTGCTGGTAAGTCGGGATGAAGCGTCATATTGTATGACGGGAATGGATTTCGCGACCAAGAGTCGGTGGAGGGAGCAGTGAAGAGGTTGAGGTCCAGCGAGACGCCGAGGGGACGTCGGAGGATATGGCGGGGAACGGCCGGGCCAGCACCTGTGAGCGCGGGAGGCGCGGTTGTCGTCGCAAGTGAACGGCGCGATGACTCGAGTACAGCTAACAAAGCAATAACAGGATGCTGTTATGTTTTACTTTCAGGCGCAGCGAGTGAAGTAGAACGAGACGACAGGTCGTTTGGTCGGGCGGCGCAGGCAGACGAATCACCACCTTATCCCTAACGGTCGCTCTCAGCTCGGTATCAATGACGGCATGCTTTTCCCGCCGAGGCGTTACGGAGGTGCCCGGTGCTCAGTGCCAGCGTCTTCTGAAGCAAAGAATCGGAAGTTTGATAGCGGGAGAGGAAACGAAGGGAAGAGATACCGTCGTGCGAATTGGTGGTTGTCAGTCGCGCGGCGCAGGACGGGCAGCACGGCGAAGAGGAAGGGAAGATGCAGTGTGTCGAGAGACAGCACACCTGCCCCAAAGCGACGTGGTGAGTACAGTGCCGCCCGGGCAGTCGTCAGCGACTGGGCCAGCACTCCAGCCACTGTTTTCGCAGGACATGTCAAGGAGAGGTTGAACGGGATAGGGTCGCGGCTAGCACTACGCTATGCCAGATGGGGCACTAGCGTCGACGGCAGAGCAACAACAGACAATGGTCGTCCTTCCTTAACCACCGCGGGAGGCACCACAGTAATACAGTTAAGCTGTTAGAAAGAGGCCCTTCCATTGGCCGATGGTCTCAGGGGAAACAAACGCGACCACAGAGACGGTGGCAGCCAACTGCATCTATACAGGGATAACAACAATAACAACAACAAACAGCGACGAGGCACCAGAATCCCTCGGCAATAAATAAACAACACGTCAACATAGAACCCGTGGCCGAAGCGCGATGTCAAGTTAGGATGAACAAAATTGCCTCGTAGGGCACCTCGCAATGAAGCCATCGGATTTTCATGCCTACATCAGTCGCATGGTCAGCCTGCTCATGTTAGAGCCTGGTATTGCCTCTTTCTGATTTGTCATCTACAGCCTGCCTTGAATGCTGAGGTGCCGGTGAGGCACCAATGTTAGCGCGAGTTCTGTGGCCTGCGTTCTTGGTGGAGCGACAGTGGGAAGAGTGTGCCCCAACATCGGTCTTAGGGGCTTCTAGGGCAAGCGTGTTTGGCGACTTCGACGCGCAGGCAAACGGCGATAGAACAGGCACACTCGAGGTAAGCTTGGTTTAAGCTGGAGATACCTGTCTCAAGCTAGTTTTGTACGGTTCTCAGGTTGTCAGGGTATCTTTGGTAGTGCTCTGGCGCACTGCCACAGGTGTGTCGGTCTCTTGGTCACCGCTTGGCAGGGTTCCATTCTGGCTACATAAGTTCTCGTTACATAAGCTCCTGTGTCCCTGACGCGGTCGGTGATGGACTTGAAGATTGTTATCAAGTCCTGGACAATGCAAGGGGGGGAGAAAGAGAACACCGATCGAGACGCTTCAAAGCCGATGCTTCCTCTCATGGGCGATATACGCAATATCTGCCTCACCCTCACCGTTCACAGCATTGATTTAAACGGCTATCCTTCTAGACCCTCAAACCTGCGCCCTACGTTACAACTTGCCCATAATGCTCACAATTCTTCTACGTTTGTGAGGCAGGTGGGCAGCAGAGTATTAACATGCACAGCAAGAACACCAAACTGGCTCACTTTGTCAAGGGAGCCGATGAATACGTCATCACTTTGGCGCTGTAATCAGGAGATGGCTGGGGGATAGAAGCGCGACGCGATAAAACGCGTGAGACGCGTACAGGCAGGAAGTGTGCCTACCTATCTAAGTAGCAGGTAGTGCGTGTAGCCACTAACTACCTAAGGCAGAGAAGCAAAGTACGTACCTAAGTATCTAGCTTTTACTTGCGTAGGTAGTGCATAGTGCTATTCATTCATTCATTCATTCATCCATTCATCCATTACCCTACTGGGTCTCGCCGCGTGCCTTCTTTACCAGGTCACATCACACCGATTTGCTGCGAGTCGCGGATATCCATCTTGCCATCTACAGTCCGGAAACGGTTAACGGCGAGACCGCGAAGAAGTGGTATCAGAAGGGCAGACGTTGGTACAGTTTGAGGCCAATCACAATAACCACCTCTCCTCTGGACACGCATTCGTCGACATTATCGCAGTCCGCCCTTCACCTCCTCCATGGTCCATGGAAGCATGCCGTCCGACCGCCGATTCGAGCCTTCGGTCCCAGCCCTGTAGATCGGCGAAAGCACAGCCGCTCGCGTTTTGTTCTGGCTTGTTGAGCCCGGCCAGGCTCATAATATACCGTATCGGACCCAGATACTGCTCGTCTTTTTGAAATTGTTATTGCGGTCGAGGTGACGCCAGTGGAAAGTGGCCCCAGACCGACCTAGGCCAGGCCCCGGGGCTGCCATGTACCACTCGTCCGGTCGGCGGCGCTGCACTTTGCCCCGATTCGGGTGGGAGGACATGGACCGGGTGTCGGCTGGGGTGGGACCGCTTCCGAATCAGTCGAAGCGCAACCTTGAACCAGTACAAGCCACGGATGGCAATGTCCCGTCGTCGTGGCATGCAAGCATGTCACGCTCACGGTTGGCTTTTTTCGAATGCAACTGCGAAGTCCAGGCCAACATGCCCCTGCTACTTTCCATTGAAGTGTACGTACTCCGTATTGCCGGGGACTGACATGCCGAAGAGCCCTGTGCTCGTACGGCCATCGCCGTTGCTGCTAGCATCGCTGCATCGTGGTGGCATTTCTCTTCCATTACCGTGCTACCAAGTCTGGTACTACGTCTGCCATAGCCTGCGGGTCGTCCGTCTTAATATGTATTTATTTTGTACAATTACCATGTGCGTCGCCTTCTCAGCCAGGGTAAAGTGTACTGTAGACGAGTTCGATATGTAATTACTAGTAGACTAGGTAGCAGTACAGAGACAACAACCTGAACAGCCTCATCCTTGTGCGGACTGCACGGACCTTCACCCTCTCCTGTACCGTAGCAGTATTGTTTGTTGGTACTACCATGGACATTACTTCCTACTACTGTTCCCTTGCGAAGCCGCTCAGTGCGTGCTAGGACTTCCGGCCACGCTTCCCCGTTGTGAACGCCTGCGAACTGTCTCCTAGGCCGCCCTTCTGCGGGCATCACTCGCCCAATCAGCATGGTCGGCGACTGTCTAGAATCTAGATCATCCATCTGGCTTTCTCGTTGGACATTACAGGTGCGGCTGTGGGACTCGCGACATGCGTTCTCGACTGCCGGTGCCGTTCTAAGCAGTCAAGAAGACTTGATGTCACTTAGGACAGGCTAGGATTGACCTGGCTGGCATCGCTCGCCGTTCCTACAGGGATGATTAATGACGGTTCGTCCAATGATGAGTCGTCAGTGGTCGTCCCCTGAGCTGTGCAATCAGCTCTTAGTAGGGAGTGCTACGTATGTATCTATCAGTCAGGACTTGGACTACGTACTTTGGTCCGGACCCGTCACCATTCTCTGGACTTGCCAAGAAAGCCTGACAAAGACTAGTCGCCAGCCCGGGTGCTGCCCCTTTCAGCCATCCTATTCCCCAGCACAGCCCGGACGGTGCCCGGCGGGGTTAGCGGGCGATCAACGTGCTCGGCCGAGGGTCACAACACGACCACTAGGTACGCTACTACCTATCGGGACCCTCCATTAGGTATCCATCCATGTAATGTCATGACTTCTCCAGCGCGCGCCCCATTGCGACACAACGTGGTGGGTTTCTCGTCCTTCTTGCCTGCCGCCAATGCGATGGCGACAAGCGCTGCGTGGTCGCTGCTGGCTTGCTCTCCTCAGTTCGAAGGATGGGGAAGGGGTGCAGGGGGTATTGTTAGCTTCCTCGTCTCGCCCGTCGATAGTCTCGTTCAGTCCACGACGATCACGTCGGCACGTCTTGATCAACATTTCTGTCATATCTGCCTAGCCCCTCTCTTTGATCGTATCCCCGCTGTCGGGATGGCGTCGTTCAAATCCAGCAGAATGACGTTGCAAAGGCCGAAGGTCCGGGTGCCACAGCTCTATTTTTCTCTGGCATTTGAAGCGCCCCGTTCACCCCTTTCCTCCCCACAACCACGAACATCAAGCCTCATCGTATAAAGCAACCCCCATTCCCAGGTGCCCAGGTAAAGACATGTCTCAATCGCTTGTAAACCCTCCGGTTGGTGATCTTGGCCCCCGTTCAGTCCTTGCCCTATTCCGGCGGAAGAAGCACATGGCTCAAGCATCGGCCAGTCCCAATCATCGCCGGCATAGGCACGAGGAACTCACGCAACCTCAGACCGACGGCCTTCGTAGTTCTCTCAGCGTCACATCTTTCAACGGCCAGCAACAAAACATAGATATGGATGAGGGCGGCGCAGATATTCCCGATATCCCCCTCAAGAGGCCTACAGGCCGTTCGCAACACGATCACTCGTTCAACCCGTCCCGTTTCGAGCAGGCCTGGACGGAGGAGGAAACCAACTGGACTACTCATCTTGGCCCCATCAGTCCCAACGCCATCAACGGGAGGGGCGATCGAAGGTGAGGCACTCGTGCAGAATGTGCGGATGAGGACCACTGACAATACTCCGCAGCACCGTACAATCTCCCGAAGTACCCCAGAGGGGCAGGATCAAGTCTCCCGAGCCCCTCCCGGTCAATGAAAGATTGTCATCTTATAGCCCACCTCGGAGCCCAAGGACGCGCTCCTCCAGGTCTAGGGCCAACTCCACCTCATCGTCATACCAGACTAATGCCACATCTCTGCCCGCCCTTCAGACCAAAGGAGCTGGGGATGACGAGATACTTGAGCCTCTGGCCGAAGAGGAAGTTGAACCGGGCTCTTTCGACCTCGTTGTGCCGTCACACGGAGATAACGGGCACTATTCCCTCGAGACGCGATCTGAGCTGCTCTTCTCCAAGGACCATCTGAAAGCGATCTTCGATGACCACGTTCTACTTCAGCGCTTCACTGACTTCTTGCACTCCGTGCGCCCCGATTCTTTGCCTCTTCTTACTTATTACCTGGACTGCCTCAAAGCCTTGCGCGCCATTGCATACGCCAATGCAATTGCGAGTGGGCTCGACACCTTGCCAGGCCATGGGTTTTCTGCTGAGAGGACAGCCAACACGGCCAACAGCTCTTTGGAAATGAAGGCGGATGCTGCCTTTGACAGCCTTGTTCAACAGGATCTTCCCGCTTACATCACATATCTGTGGATACAGACTGTCAGCGTGTCTATCAAGAGGAGAATCACCGGCACACTCCCTGTCCAGCTGCGGGAAATGTCCGAGGGTCTCGCAGAGGTCTTTTGCTTGACGGACCCTTCAAGACACGATAACCCGATTGTATTTGCTTCTGAGGGTACGGTGCAATGCCTTGCCCCAACAACGATCTCAGCTTACCAGTCAGCAGAGTTTCACAGGACAACGCAATACGGTATGAACTATGTCATTGGCCGAAATTGTCGTTTTCTGCAGGGTCCCAAAACAAATCCCTTCAGTGTCAGGCGCATTCGGGACAAGATCTTGGCCGGCAAGGAGCACTATGAGACGTTCCTGAACTACCGCCGTGATGGTTCACCGTTCATGAACTTGCTCATGGTTGCCCCCCTCTACGACAGCCGCGGCACCGTACGCTACTTCATCGGCGCCCAAGTCGATGTGTCCGGCCTCGCCAAAGAAAGCTCGGGACTCGATGCCCTCCAGAGTCTTGTCGTTGAGCGCGAATCTGCAACGACATCCTCAGTGGCGAGTGGCCAGCAACCTGGTGAGGAGCAGGGCAAGGACGAATTCCGGGACCTCAGCGAAATGTTCGACATGGCTGAGCTTGAGACAGTTCGGCGACGTGGCGGAAACATGCACCGCGTGCCGCGAGACGAGGCGCAGGCTGCGTCGTCGTCCAACTGGCATAAGCCGCGCATTCTTATTCAGGATGAGACGTCGTCCGTTCAGCAGCCTGGCCCTTCGCCCCCGGTAAACAGCGGAAAGCTATCTGGCGTTTACGAACACTACCTCCTCGTCCGTCCTTATCCCAGCCTGCGCATCCTATTTGCCTCGGCATCGTTGAGAATGCCCGGAATTCTTCAGTCCAATTTCATGGATAGGATTGGAGGCTCCAATCGCGTCCGTAACGGCCTCAGCCAGGCCTTTGCTGATGGGCATGGCGTGACCGCCAAGGTCCGGTGGATGAGCAAGTCTGGCGGCGAAGGTAGATTGCGTTGGATACATTGCACACCGCTTTTAGGCAGTAATGGTGCAGTTGGTGTCTGGATGATTGTCCTCGTCGACGACGAATCCGACTCCGGAATGAGGAAGGGTAAAGAAGCCCCCCCGGTTGATGGACGTTTGCGCAGGACTGGGCCGTTGCAACAACATCAACAACAGCAACGCCCTTCAAGGGATGATAGTATGAGTCTTTCGGGGTTCGCTGCCATGACTAGAGCACGCGACGAAATTGATGCGCCCGCGGACTTTGATATAGACGTCGACCGACCGCTGAGCCGCGCGAGTCGCTCTAGTCGTTTAAGCCGGGGACCCGGTGGGTCCCGACGACCGATGTCGCCAGCGTCAGACGCCACCGATGAACCGGCCCGTCCGGCATATACAGTAAGGTTAGAGGAGGATTAATTATGTGTCCATGCGGGCAAATACCCCTTGCCTCACAGCGTGGCATACCTCATGTCTGCTCTTAGCCACAGTTCAAGCTGGCATGCGGCCCTATTTTACAGGCAGATGCGAATTTCCCAACTATCTGTACAAGAGAGTTTTGCACATATCTTGTGTCATGCAGTGTTGTTAGCACAATTTGTTCACACCGGAAGTTTGATCTGCGATACGGATTCGCCTTCTCGGAAGTGAATGGACATCTTATGTGACAACCTCTTCGTTCTCTAATGGGAATTGGAAAGGGGGCGGGCTCCATGGGGCGGCAGGTGAGTTGCGACCAGCCTCATCAAAAGCTTTTGATCCACTAGGGGACCCTTCGTTTGCCTGAGACGTTCCTAGACGATAATGTATTGCAGACAGCACAACATGGACAGCCGAAATACTAAATTGGGTGTGAACATTCTCGCATTCGTCAACTCGTCAAAGTCATATTGTCCAAGGTACCGCGGAGCAACGATGGAAACCGAAACCCACGTCGGCTTCGAAGTGCGTGCAGGTCTATCCTGTCGCAAATCCTGCATTACCCAAGCTACGGACGTGGAAGAGCAAACCCCGAGTACCTGCATCATCGGGCAGAGGGGAAGGGGCGGTAAACCTGCGCCTCGGCCATGGATTTGCACGCAAATTACTTAAGCCTGGGTGGAATTGGCTTGTTCAAGCAACCGGGCGCGCCACCCGTTGCAGACTTCTTCGAAGCCGCTGACAACCTCGCCGCATACTCCTGCACACTCACGCCTGCGCAGTTTCTCGCTCCAGTTGCCACGGGTAAGCCACCGCTCGCCTTCCTCGGAGAGCTCTTCCTCCCTCCTGATCTCAGCGACTAGTTCCTTGGCACTTTTTAGTCGGCGCGTAGCCGTTGTTGTTGTCTGCCGTGACATGTGCAGCGTGTCTGACAGATAGTTGAGGCTGTGAACGAGGTCTGATGTCAACGTGTGGAGGGCTGCTAGGGAGTCGAAGGCCTTCGTTGTTGGTCGTGGCATGGACTCAGACAGCTCGATAAGGAGTGGCAGTAGCTCATCAACCGTCTCCGAATCTGGGGGTGGAACGAGCGGGGAGAGCAGCGGGAACGTCAGGTTGTGTAGCTGACGGGCCTGATGCGTCAGATGCGTCGTGAGGGCCGAGTGAGCGGTGATGAGCCTGTATAAGTCAAGTTAAAAGGTGTCATTGCCGAGCCGGTCCGTTGATTGCATACCGTGTTGCGCTGCCCTCGACACCGGCTTGGGATCCTAGGTCCCTCAAACTCTCCGTCACGCGAGCGAAAACCCCGTCTGTGGGACCTCCGTTGCTTTCGGTCCCTCTTCTAGCCAGTGACTCGACCGCATCGATCTTGGCTACCAAGCTAGGCAGCATGCCGGGTGAGTCGAGGTCAGACTCGGAGCCGTACTCGCTCCCATCGTATTCGCTGCCGGTCCTTCGGTGGCCACGCCGCGGGGGCGAGGGGGGGCCCAAGTTCAGATTCTTCGTCCTGCCGCCGACGTCGCCGACGCTCGCAACATCGACGCCACTGTCCCGTGTCTCTTCTGCCCCGGCTCGTCCATCAGCCTCTTCAACACTGATGTTTGGGGCTCCATTATCGTCCTCGTAGTATTCCCCCTCGTCGCCAGAATCCGAAAACGCGTCGGCCAACTCATCTGCCAGGTTACCCAAGCCATTGCCGGCACTCATGCCCCCGCTGGCGAAGGACATGTCTATCGCATCTTGGTTGTTGAAACTATTCCGCAAGGGTGTCGCAGAGTCGTGGATGGAAGATCTAGACTGCCGCCGCTGCTGAGGTGATGAGTTGACGCTGGGGTGTTGGTACGTATCATCAGCGCTCGACGTCTGACGCGAGTGTCCCGGAGTCGACGGCATTGTGGTAATTGGTCTCGGGAGGAGGGCTCGCAGGCTGTGGGCGGTCGGCGGTAAGGTTAGGCGGTAAGAATACAGCGCGGTTCAGGAGGAGCCGTCTGAAATGGGCTGCTCATGAACAGAAGTAAATAGCCGGTCTGACGAGGCCCCGCGTGACTGGCAGCCAACAATCCAGCGATGTGAATGTTGTTGCTTTGTTTGACGCAGATTTGCCGGTGTAGGGACAACAACAGGGGTTGTCGCATCAAGTGCACGACAAGGAAGATCCAAGTGGAGGGCGAGGCGAAGGGCTCGTTGTGGTCGCGCTAAAACAATGTTGAATGGGGGATAGATGTGCTACCGTCCGTCTCTTGCCAAATAGCAGCGGGCTTGTGTAGTGCGACAACCAATTAATGCACTTTGGGCGGGCACCGCAGACCCTCCTACTTTGTTACTAATTACGATCTCTTAGTTTTAAAGCAGGGGGGAAAGTGTCTCCTTCGTGCCGTGGAGCGAATATCCGCTGGTGGTGCGTTTGAAGGGGTGTCTTCACAATAACTGCGGGTAGGTAACATATGTAATAGTAGGAAATATTTTGTATGGAGTACTTTGAAGTAATGTTAGTTCTCTACTATGATGCAATACTTGTAAGTAACTTCACAGTATTTGAAATAGTAAAACAGTTAGATTAACTAATAATCAATAGTACATATACAAACTTATTTTGTTTTAATAAATTAATAATGCAGTACTGGTTTACTTTATAACTAAGTATTATAAAACTTAATAAATTAGTAACTTAATACTGATGCTCCAATAGCATTGACTAGAGGCTGAGAAGAAGTACATTAGGTCAGCAACGTTCATGCCCCACACATGTAGCTGTCCCAATGTCTCCAGACTCTACGACGTCCACTGCAAACCTAAAGGGCCCTACCGCATTCATCTACTATGTAGGTAGGCATGCCAGCACCACGCACAATCAAACACCTTGTCATCTGCCTTACCTACCGAGACGCAGCACTTTCATAACTCCTCGCTCCATAGCTAACTCGCCGCTTCAGCGTCCTCATCCAATCCCAGCTACGTCGGTCATGGCTACCTTCCGTCGGTTTCGTCCTGACGATGTCAACAAGTTCTCGAAATGCAACCTCGACCCTCTCACCGAGACGTACGAACTAGCCTTCTATCTACAGTATCATGCAAAGTGGCCGTCTATGTTCCAGGTTTGCGAGGACATGAACGGAAACATCATTGGCTACAGTACGTCTGATACTACGCCTCGATTTGTTCGGTCCCCGTCTGATATCCTGCCCTAGTCATGGGAAAACTCGAATCTTCACCCGATGTTTACAAGTACTCTGAGCACTATCTGCCTTGGCATGCCCACATAACTGCCCTGACAGTTGCACCCGAGGCGAGGAGGCTGGGCATCGGCAAAATCTTGTCCGAGCAGCTGGGGGCTGCTGCCGAAGCCAATGATGCTTGGTTCATCGATCTATTTGTCCGTACGAGCAACCACAAGGCTATCGCCTTTTACAAGAGCCTCGGGTACAGCGTGTTTCGCGTGGTCAAGGACTACTACGGCGACCACGCTACGGACCCGACCCGTGATAGCGAAGACGCGTATGACATGAGGAAGCCAACCAAGCGAGACACGAAGCTCCAGCACATTCGCGACGACGGCGAAATGCACGAAGTGGATCCGTCAGATGTTTGGTGAAGAAGACCGAACGTCATCCCACCCCAACCCGCCTCCGCCTCTCCTGCGCCCTGGCTGTACACACGAGTTCTTTTGGCCATTGAGGCTCATTGGCTTAGAGCCAAGCCCCATCGACCGAGTAGACGCTGCCACTCACGAACGAGCTTTCCGGCCCGAGAAGGAATGCGATGACGTTCCCGCACTCCTCAGCAGTACCCTGACGTTGGAAAGCTGTCGGTTCGTCGAAAGCTGCGTCTGACGGGCGGTCATGAAACTTCCAGGCCTTCTCCATTAGCGGGGTGTAGATGGCGCCTGGGGCGACGGCGTTCACCCGGACTTCGCGAGCCCCGTTTTCGTTAGCCGCAGCGCGTGTGAGGCCGATCACACCGTGCTTGCTAGCGTCATAGGCGCCGTGTCTGGCAAATCCTGGTCCCGGCTTGTCAGGCGCTTGTCGAATGATCTCTATCAGGGAATGGTGGAATACCTTTGACACCATGAATCGAGGCAACGTTGACAATTGAACCGCCATCTACTATATTCTTTAGTTCCGCCCTGAGACAGTACATGCAGCCTGTCAAATTGACGGCGATGATTTTGTGCCACTCGTCGTCCTCGAGGTCCGCAATGGCACGGATGCCGTGGTGTTTGCCGATGACACCCGCCACATTCGCCGCTCCGTCCAGGCGTCCAAACTGTTTGACAATGCCGCCAATCCAGCCCTCGACGTCGTCCTTCCTGGACACGTCGATCTTCGTCAATGAATACGGCGTGTTCTGTCCGGAAAAGTAGGTCTCGGCCTCGTTCATGGCATCGCTGTCGATATCTGCCAGGCACACAATGGCGCCTCGCTTCGCGAGGATCTTTGCTGTCGCGAAGCCAATCCCACTGGCGCCGCCCGTGATGGCGTAAACCTTTCCTTCGAGAGACGACATGCCTAACGCTGATGGCAGCAAATTGGTCTAGATATGATTTTGAGCCGTTGGCGTTTGCTTGTGGTCTACTGGTAGCCTCACAGGTGATGGAAGTGTTGTTTCCTTCAGCGCCTGGCTCCCACAATATATCGCGAATGACAGTACAGGACGGCGGCACCCGGAGCTTGGATGGCGTCCCGGGTTCCCGCCAGAGAGCCGCGTCCAATCAGACAAAGGCGTCTTGGAGGCGTGATCGACTGTACTCGCATGTACTTGACCCGGCCCGACAGTGGCAAGACTTCCGTGTGACCACTAACAGGCGACGAGCGAAAGTACATCACTATAAACCCTCAGTAATGGCGCAGCAGGACTGCTTCCTGAAGCGAAAGTTGGTAGTCGTAAGTAGAAGAGTATTGTTCCAACATAGCCAAGTACAAGGGCCAAGTCAGGGGCCAAGTCAGTAGTGTTATGCCGACAAAGTGGTCGAAACAGAAGGGAACCCTGCCACTACACTACTATGGCAGCACTCCGGCCGAGGTAAACGAGAGTCGGTGATGCAGATGACATCGTACCCCGATTTCCAAAGCAAGCAATCATACGCTACCTACACAGGTATCTGCTACTACATACTATCTAGGTAGTATGTATGTACCTAGTCCGATAACAACAATGTGATGTGAACCCCGCACCTCAAACCCGCCGTTCCCGCAGTGCAGACTGGCTGCTCTCTTTGATTGGTCGCTCTAGTCGCTCTAGATGGTGGATGCACTAGGGTACTGCATAGGTAGGTAGGTCATGCTCCGTCCGACCCGCTGACCACCTGCACCCGGTGCCCGTGACAGGGAGGTGGCTTCGACCCCAGATTTCCTGCCCGGGTGTGTCTCTCTAACCGAACGAGCTGTTCCAAAGACAAGGTAGTAATAGCCGTGCAGACCGTCCGTTCCACGAGCTGGTCTTGTCCGCGCCATTCTCTTCTCCACAATCATCGTTATTGGACGCTGGACTCTAACTTTGGACATTTACATATTCCTATTTCGTTGCCCTCTTCGCAATCGTCTGCTTCCCCGTTGACTGCCTAGCGAGAGCTGCCTGACTGCTCCCGAAGCTGGTACTCAGGAAGCTCTCTTCACCATGCGTTTTCCATCGCTACTGGCCGCCGCGGCCACAGCAGCCAGTGCATCCTCTCTGACGCCCCCAGTCCTTCCGTTGATCGTTCGGAACCCCTACTTGAGCACTTGGCTGGGCAATGCTCGCGATGCGCCTTGGGAGCATTGGCCTATGTTCTGGACGGGAAGCAGCGTATGCCCTTACGCTGTCATTGGTCTCTTTCGTGCCGGTCGTTTCTGACACGAGAGCCCGCAATACAGGTTGGCTTCTCGGTGATGGCCTCGGTGCCAGAGTCCAACACGGTCTATCCGCTTCTCGGGCGTCCACAGGACTCCTTGTCCCCGTCTTCCAAGTGTGTTTGATCCGTCGAAAGCTCCTAGAGGCCTCGTAGACTGACGCCCTTCTTGAACCTATCACGTAGCGTTTCCGACATACCTTGGTGCCGCTTTCGACGCCTCGACGACCAACCTGTCGTACTCTATCCCTCCGCCCGAAGGGACCTCCGAGCCTGCCAAGATTGTTCTCTCATTCCTGTCTCCGATTACGCCAACGTCCACCTTCCGCCAGTCCATCCCAGCTGCGTATCTGACCGTTCATGCCGAGGGTTCGTTTGACGTCAACGTCTACACGGACCTAAACGGCGAATGGGTCAGCGGCAACAGGGACAACCATATTGTCTGGGAGTTGAGCAAGCTAAAGGCCTCACAGGATCAGAGTGCAGAGTTGAAGACCTTCAAAGTGTCACGACAAACCGAGCAGCTTCTCACCGAGTTCGCTGACCATGCTGAATGGGGCGCGTTGCATTTCACCGGCCCCGCCGATGTATATCATCAGGCGGGCACGTCTGCCATCTTGCGACAGAACTTTGCCGCAAAGGGGTTCTTGACGAACAAGATTGACAACGCCTTCAGAAAAATCATGGACGAGGAACCAGTGTTTGCCTTCTCCAAGTCATTCCATTTCGCCAACAAAACTGGTGCTCACTCGGCATCTCAGGACAGTGTGCTATTCACATTTGCCCTTGCGCAGGACCCCGTTGTTCAGTTTGCAGCAGCGAGAGGGCTGACCATGATGAGACCACTCTGGTCATTTTACGTCGCAAAGACAGTCGATCTCATCCAGTATCATTATGACGATTTCCCCGCTGCCAACCTGCTGGCAGGCAATTACTCTAGGCAACTGGCCGTCGACGCGTTTGCTTCAGGCTCTCAAGACTACAAGGACATCGTCGCACTGTCCGCTCGCCAGGTTCTCGGTGCAACCCAATTTTCAGGAACGCCTGATGACCCTATCTTGTTTCTCAAGGAGATCTCATCGAACGGAAACTTCCAGACCGTCGACGTGATCTTCCCAGCGTTCCCATTCTTCCTCTACACAAACCCTCATTGGCTTGCCTACTTACTTGAGCCTCTCCTGGAGCACCAGCTGAGCGGGCAGTACCCCAACGACTACAGCATGCACGATCTAGGCTCCCACTTCCCAAACGCTACGGGTCATCCCGACGGCAGAGACGAGTATATGCCTGTGGAAGAGTGCGGGAATATGCTCATCATGGGGCTCGCGCTTGCCAACGCCTTAAGGTACGACACGCAGCCGGCATTCCTCCAGTCTGTACATGGCCACGCTCGCCCAGTCGAACTGCTAGGTGCGAAGAATACGGGTGCTCCCTGGGAACAATACGTTGACTCGTACGGCATGGATTTGTCTCCTGTCGACTCTGCCACTAAAGGCCTCAGGGAAGCCGAGAAGTGGGTGTCGCGGTCATATGAGCTCTGGACAAAGTGGACGGGGTACCTCGTTCGCGAATCACTCATCCCGGCAAACCAGCTCTGCACAGATGACTTTGCCGGATGGCTAGCCAACCAGACAAACCTAGCCCTCAAGGGCATCATCGGCATCAGGGCCATGGCGGACATCTCCGACATCGTGGGCAAGACGGAGGACTCTGAGTACTATACACAAATCGCGAACGAGTACATCGAAAAGTGGCAAGGGTTTGGAATCTCGAGGGACGGCTCCCACGCAAAACTTGCGTACACGTGGTACGGGTCCTGGACCACGATCTATAACTTGTATGCAGACTCGCTCCTCTGCTTCCATCTACCGGCCCAGAAAGAGTCGTCATTCAGTGGACTAGTCTCCGGATGGCTGCAAAAAATGGTGGGCTGGGAGCGCAAGGCGACTTTTATCCCCGACAAGGTCTACAGCATGCAGAGCAACTGGTACCACGCCGTTCTGCAGCAGTACGGGCTGCCCCTAGACAGCAGGCACATGTACACGAAGAGTGACTGGGAGTTCTTTGCGGCAGCTGTTACGAGCAAAAGAACTCGCACGGAGATACTGCAGAGCATTGCGACATGGGTCAATGAGACCACAACTGGTGAGATACAAACGGGCCCTTGCAACGGTAGCACGCTGATTCGAGCACGATAGATCGACCCTTCACCGACCTGTATGAGACCGAAGGCACCGGGGGCTGGCCTGGTCCGCACTTCATGGCCCGACCTGTTGTGGGAGGACACTTTGCCTTCCTAGCGCTGGAAAGGGCATGTGGCGGAAAGGCAGTTCACGCTTTGAAATTTTTGGACGCGCCTGGGTCGTTCCTGGAAGTGGATGTACGACACGCGCTCGAAAAGGAGACCTATGAAAGTTTGGACTTCGTTCAACGGGAAGCAGTTGATGATCTGTAGAACAGCAGTCGAGCGATTTGAACGGTAGGTAGGTCAAAAAAAAATATTACTAGTATAAATATTACTAGTATTATAAGTTTTACTATATAATATTTTAAAATAAATAATATTCCATATAATTTAAAAGTTTTATTTTATAGTAATAAGTTATTTCTATATAGTAATAGTATATATAACAATAATAATAATAATAATAATTATTATTATTATAAATTTTAAACTTATAGACTTCTTAAATTAATATTATAATTATAAGAAATAGTTAAAAAAGATGTAATAGTTTCTAAAGTAGAAAAATTGAATTTTAACAAGTAAAGTAAAAGTCTATACTGAGTGTTTTCCTGAGGCATCTATGAAAACCTAGCACGTAGGTAAAATGTAGTTTTTAGTGCGCACCTGCACTTTCTACCTAGGTATGCATCGCATTTGTGCCTGCGTACACAGGTGGCCCACGAACCTTGTCACCCACACTTGCCCGTGCCTTTCCTCTGCCCCAACCAGCAACGTTCCTTCTTCTTTCACAATCCCTCACCTTACCTGGCACCCCAACGCCGTGTCGCTACCTCCAATTGATGCTCTGCGCCAGCTGCATCTAGTTATCTCCCTGGCCACTGTAATTTTCCTCCCTCTCCTTCCCTTTCCACTTATTTTCCTCGTCGCCCCTTCTCTTGTTTTTTTGCCGACGCTTGAGCCTGCGTCAATCCACCCTGCATCCCTTTCATCCCCGTCAAAACAGAAGAGTCTGCGTCACCAGTAATCGCGTCGCTGGCACTTCTATCCTCATCACCTCAAACTATTGATAGCTTGATCTTTGCCAGTTCAGCATCTCAACATGGCGACCACTTCCATGGACTACGAGGCCGCCAACGGCGACCGCTACGATGGTTCGTTTCATCTCGATGACACCCGCCATCGCGACTACGCACTGACAGATTATCGACTTGCAGACGAGGCTCCTCGTTACGAGCGCGACAACCGTAGCGCATCTCCTCGCCCTCTCCGTGATGATGGCGATTCTGGTCGCCGCCGCTCGGCCTCGCCTTCCGGCAATGGCGATCGGTACGCGAAACCCCCTTTCAATGTTCAGTCGTTCGTGGCGAATCTTACTGACTCGCTCCCGGCAATGCAGCGGCAACAAAGATGAGACTGGCTCCAAAGGCGGTGATGACGACGGCGCTGTCAACCCCGGTTCTAACCTCTTCGTTACTGGTATTCACCCTCGTTTGACTGAATCTGAGGTCACCCGCCTTTTCGAGAAATACGGCGAGGTTGAGAAGTGCCAGATCATGCGCGACCCCCACACCAAAGAGTCTCGCGGGTTTGGCTTCGTCAAGATGGTTACATCGGACCAGGCCGACGCCGCCAAGGAGGGCTTACAGGGAGAGCAAATTGAAGGCCGTACTCTCAGCATTGAGAAGGCTCGTCGCGCTCGGCCTCGCACCCCTACTCCGGGAAAGTACTTCGGCCCCCCTAAGCGTGGTAAGTTAACGCGTCATTACCTCCTGCCTTTTGCCTGTACTCATGACTTGTTCCGCAGAGGGTCGTGGTGGTGGTCGTTTCAATGATCGCTACGACGATCGACGCCGCGGCGGCTACGGCGGCGGCGGCTACGGCGCTGGTGGTGGCCGTGATGACCCCTACCGCTACCGTGGCTACGACAGGCGCGGCTACGACGACCGTGGCGGCTACGAGCGTGGCTACCGCGAGGACCGTGGTTACGATCGCAGCTACCGTGAGGACCGCGGCGGCGGCGGTGGCGGCGGCGGCGGCTACGAGAGACGTGACCGCGATGACGGTTACGGCGGCGGCCGTGTCGACCGCTACGGCGGCGGCGGCGGCGGTGGTCGTGAGGAACGTGGTGACCGCTACGCCCGCGGTGCCCCTGATGAGCGGCGTGGCCCTGGATACGAGCGTGAGCGCGGCGGTTACGACAGACCCGCTGAACGTGAGGGCGCTCGTTCACGCGATGCTCCTGCTGCCGGCGCTGGTTACAGCGACGCTCCCGCTCGTTCGGACACTCGCGAGGCCTACGGAGGTTTGAACCATTTATTCCCCTGCCATCCATGTACTACCATGACTGACGCTTGTAGGCTCCCGCTGATTCTCCTCCAACCTTTCTGCCGTTGACAGTCCTATGTCGACAGCCAACGGGTATTCCTTTTCCAATTTTCTGTGTCCGATTCGATCTCAGCGGATAACCCCAAAAAGTGCGTCTAGTGGAGTTTTCGTGTGTGCACTACAACTAGTCGGGGAAGGGACAACAACATGGGTTCTTCGGCCTGCGTGCCTTACCGCTCCTGAGCTCCGGACTCGCGTCGGCATGGATTCAATGTGAGAAGCGGTCACCCACGCTCGGATGGTGCCTGCATCTCTTATCGGGCCTTGATTTCAAAACGACGAATATCGGGCAGTTTCTTTGGTAGCTTTGGCAAACAATCCACACGGCCTCCCCCCTACCCTCAACCAAGAAAAAAAAAGCGGCAGGCGTCGACAGGCTTTAGCCAAAGTGACCGTCACTTCGCCCTCGTGGATCAGCACTTTCGTTACACCAAGTCGTGGGCCGGCGGCCGGTCCACGATTGTCTCCGTCACGCAAACTTCTTTCCACCTTGTACCATTATCTATCGCTTCTCGCTTCGGGATCGAGTCGAGTTTTCATGAGACGGCTTCGCAAATTCGGCATGGCTCTTTTCGATGCAATTTTCAGCATGATAAGATGTTGACCAGCAATGCAACATGAATGACAACCGCGTCTTTAAACACCCTCACCGTAACTGTGCCGCCCAAACGCCAAACTTCAACCCTCTACTACGTAAATAAACACGCCCCTTTCGCCAGTCGCGCCCACTGCTTCGTTTCCTGTCACCCATGCACAAAATACTAGCGACATAGGTCTTGGTACGACTACTGCTCCCGTAGCTTCACTTCGAGCTGATCACACTGCGGTGTAATCGAAAAGGTAACCTCCCTCATTGGAAGTTAACAGGAACTGACGTGGTTTGCGTTTGGCAGTCGCTCCTAATGACCACAACGTTACTTTGCGCAGCAACGAGAGCTTCTTGGCCTTGCGAACCATGACATCCTCTGCTGTTTCATCGAATCCCAGTTCGTAGCGAATGTATCTCGCACAAGCAGTGCCTGAATCAGCCAAAGCCCACACAAAACCAAAACGGACCAAGCCCCAGGCACCTTATTTGCCTCATCCGCACAGCGATGAAAGCAAGCTAGAACGCGTTGTGAGCCCAGACAATTTGCCAGTAGCCTCAAACTTTCAGCATTGGCCATGCATACGTCACCGAGGTAGTGGTCATTCAGCTTGTCACAGTCCACTGCGTATACCTTTCTTGACGATACGCGGCCTTGGAATACGATGTTACCGAGGACGGCCGTCACTAAGATCCTGTTTTGCAAAACTCCGTTCATCGGAAGGTGGAAGTCCGTCAAAGTCGCTTGAAAGTAAGGATATGCGATGCCGTGAGCAATTTGTCATCAGTAACAAAGTTGGCCCATTTGTATAACGTGACGCAGCTGGTTACGGGTAGATGACACAAGTTGTCAGAGAGCAGTAGAAAACACAGATGACACTCGTGGACTTTGTATTGCTGTCAGCTTTGTGGTATACGGTCGAAAAGGTCGTCCTCTCCAGAACTCGGAGCAGGGCTTCGTTATGAGTGAATGGTTGTAGGAACCCGATACACCGCCCAAGAGGCCTCAAGTTCATGATTGCTCAGTCGGCGCCGGCGCACCAATGAGCCATCCCACACCAGACGTTAACGTTCCCATAGCGGCGTCGCGAAGAGCGTCTCGCTTCCTCGCCTTGCGATGATCATCGTGTGCCTCCCCATTTCCTCCAGCAGCCGATGCTGCGGGCGCGGCTGCCTTGCCGCCAGCAGACTGCTGCAGTGTCGAAAGCGCCGCGAAATTGCGCGATGCAGCTCGAGCCGTAGCACGCGACAGATCAAACAACGACATTGGTGCATCGTCCCCTGCCTTGATTGCAGCCGCTGAGCGAGACAATAGTGTTGATGGCGTGTGAACAGTTGCAGTAGAACCAGCATCAAACCCCCCGGGCATGCCGTAGTTGGCGGCATCCAGATCAGCCTCGCGAGCGGCATCTTCCTTGAGAGCAGAGTCGAGCTGCTCCTCGCAGCGCCGGAAGGCCTTGAGAATTTCTTGGAGCCGAGAAGGCGGAGCGATGCGCAGTGAGGTTGCCAGGCAGTCGATGCGCTGTTCCAGATGCCGTATGTCAGGGTTGCCGCTGGTATTTCCCAAGTGCGTTGGTCGAATCGTGCTGGCTGTTCGGATGTACTGCCCTGCTTGTAGGGCCGCTCTCCATGACCAATCGTCGTCACGCAGCTTCACCGTAACACTCGAGGTCGACCGGCCCGCATTGCCGCTTAGTCGATTGACAACGTATGAGTACGCCGTTTCAAAGTCGTCCTCTTTCAACGCAGCCTCAATACACATTGCTGCGATCCGTTTCTCGGTGGTTGCAATGCAAAGGTGCTCGTCCATAGGGCACTGAGATGAGAAGCTCGTTTTGGTCTCACGTACCAATCCTGCGCGAACCATGTTCGCGCCTACGTCTGCGAGGTCTTGAATGCGGGTGTAGCTTTTCGGGTTCTGCTCTAGGACTTTAGTTATGATAGAAACTGGGTCTGTATGCACACGCAACACCACAGGACTAAACGGCTCGCCCTGCCTCAGGACCAACCGGTAGTCGCTCAGAGCGTGCGTTGCCTTGAGCAACGCCTCGATTTTGCGTCGCTCGGGCAGAGACTCGTGGATGTGGTTTGGGAAAGAATTAATGCTAGATGTAAATGAATTAGCGCGGTCCGCACCCCCGTTGACCTGCTTCTCTTCTCACATCTCGTCGCACTTCTTCAGTCCCCCTCTGGTTCGATTTGGGTTCGAAGCGTTGTCGTATGCATTTAAAGCGGCTGCAATGATCGTGTCTTGCAAGATCAGGGCAGGGAGCGGTTTTCCAGCCGCGCCCTCGTATAGTGATCTTGCCAACGAGTAGCCTGTATATGTCAGTCGACAGCCTCGCCACTGCGTCTGGATAACCTACGACCACAAGAGAGAAGCGACTTCAGAATCTCCGTCTCAATAGCCTCAAGCTTGACCTTGGCGAACAATCCTATTGTTGGAGCGCCTGATGATTGAACGATGCCCCAATTATGGAGCCAGAGGAGTTCATCCCTCGTCTTGATCCATACACTATCATTTTGGCGAGCGGCCTGTTCAGCAATAATGTGGATCAGTTTCGTCGCTTCGGTTTGCTGGTCCCGTTCATCCTGGACGAAGGCAAGATCTCCTGCTTGTTTGATTGAGTATGGAAGCCCAGCTCGGGTAAGAATGAAAGCGCTCGTGATGAGGCCGTTGAGTAAATGTGTCGCCTTTTTGCAGGGGGTGGTTAGAGGATTGAAATGCTTGAGAAGGTCATCGCGCATGAAGACCGTGTTCCTGTGACTGAGGACACCGTCTGCTTCCAAATGGGACACCGGGAAGAGCGAGTCCGCTGTCGCAGGTAGATCTAACGTGTCATCCTCGCCGAGAAGATCCATGACTTTCCTGAGCATCCGGTGGGCACCGTCCAGCGCTTCCACGGTCGCTTCGGGAACGAGATACGCACAAGCTAGGACGGCTCTGGCGTACCGGCGGTCGATATATTGCTGCTGTTGCTCGCTGAGCCATACGACACTGGAATCCCCCATATCGACATCCACAGCACCACCCCACTGCTCAACCGCAGCCACGGCCACCCTCCACGAGGTAGAACTTTGGGTCAGGAGCCATTCCAGGGCTCGCTCCCACCCAGCGCTGTAGAGACCATCAGCAGAAGTATCTTCTGCGCCGCCTTCCGCCGACTGCTTCCACCGCGAATTATCATGTAGCCACGGCATCAGAAGGCCCCTCAGATCCCTCCCAACCAGGGGGAGGTCCTCTGCCCGTACGCCTGTTTGTGACAGCAGAACACCAACTGCAGCACCATCCGAAAGATTCTGGAATTCAGCGAGCGTATAAGGTATGATGTTTGAAGGATAGTACTCGTAATTTCTCCTCAAAAGTGGCAGCAGAGTCGAGACCACCCAGGCGCGAATGCCTGGGGCGCACTGCAAAAAAGGAACGAGCAGCTCCGGCAGCTGCATGAGCAGGCCGGCTTCTTCATCGACTCGATAAGCGCGACGAAGCAGAAATAGCGAAAGCGAATCGTTCGTGGTTTCAAATACTGCGTCTTCGAAGGACAAGGGAAGCAGGCGCAGCTTGCGGACCCTTCTGGCCGCTTCCTCGTCTGCCAGGTTCTCAACAGCCGAACAGTCAATATCGCTTACTTCGTGATCCGCAAACTCTCCCGACGAGAGCTCTTCGAGGAATGGTACATAATCGCATGATCTGGTCGTCTCGGGGAGGTAGGTAAGAAGTATGCGCAGAACGAGGTCCTTGTGAAGAACAGTGGCGTGTCGGGAGGTCAGAAGAGCCAAGCTGTCAATGTTGGCGCGTATGGCCAAGTGTACAGCTAGAAGCACTAATTTTGGCGGGGAAAGAATGAGACTCATCGTGTGTGATTTCGAGCAATATCCATCAAGCGAAGAGGCGATACTCTGGTGAACTGAATTCCGGGGGAGGTCGCTTGCTGGACTTGAGTGGCAGTTGTTGGAGTATCTCGCAAGTCGACGTCGGCACAGAGCTCCGAGCATCATCAGCCGGGGGTAATATGCCGACGTTGCGGGTACCACATAATGGTACCTACCTACCTGGTAGGTTCCTTCGTCATTATTAAAGTGGGCATTACAAGGGCTATTCCTGGGGCTGGAGGACGTGCTAGCCGAGGGAACATGCGGTGGCGCAGAAGGTACTATTAGAATCAGGTATCTTCTGATAGGACAAGATCTACTGCCAGCCACAGCGCCTCTGCCTCTAGGTTGACAACCGTGTTCCACTTTGTGACTGCTCCTGCACGACTCCGAACTTCCGACGACCTTTGAGCTTCGCCCAACACGCAATTGGCGTCTGCACACTTGAAATGGCCTCTGGATACGGTCTTCATGGAGGTGAGCTTTTGAATTCACTGTCATGGTCCAGTCTCTAACCTAAAACTGTTATGCAGGCCCGTCGCGGTGCTTCCCCTTCTGGCAAGAACTCCTCAGCTGCTACGTCGTGAACACCGCCGATGACGACCACTCCGGGAAGAAAAAGTGCGCGTTTGCTTTAGAGGACTACTATGAGTGTCTCCATCACAAGAAAGAGGTTCGTCTCGCCCGTTAGCGTCTACGAAGCAGATAGGAACTCACCAACGGTGTCGCTGCAGTCTGCGAGAACGGTAGCAATGCAGACCGCCGACCGAAAGGCCAAGTCTGCCACCGAACGAGACAATGGCCTACTCGCAGTTCAAATACGAAACTTTGGTACTGTCGGAAAGGAAGACGACACAAAGGCTGTGACGGCGTCGAGTTGAGTACGATAAGTCGAAGTTTGCGAAGGCAATGGACATGTACAAGGCGCGGATAGGATAAGTGGAATTCGCATGTAGCAATGCAAAGCTACTGTTTTATTCAAGGTACTGAAAATTTGTCTCCCTATGATTGCCGGAACTTGAAACGTATGGCCAGGCGATTTCGGAGCGACACGCCGTGCAGCTTTCTCTGTTTCATTGGGGGTGTTTGGTTCCCTCGGTTGAAGTCGCCTCCTATCTCGTCGTTCTTCGACCAAGTACTTCATAATGTTAGGGATTCGACATGGAAAGTTTGCGTAAACCGACCCAGGCTTCAGCGAGACAGATAATCGTTTTCTCGATGTTTTGCAATAGAGCTAGGCCGTAGGCCGTCTCCGGTTGAGGGATCTCGGTCTGCTTTCCTTTTATATTCCATTGTCTGGCCACTGACCATGTAGCTCTAACACGAAAACCGATTCTAATATCATTCTTGAAGCTACTCCGGACTGCAGGCACGCCTTAGTTCCTACTCTCCGACCGAACCAAACATACCATGTACCACACCTGTGCATATTATGTCTGTTATAGCAACGGCGATGGCGTTCAGAGAACCTAAGGCCGTTTTCTATGAATCAAACTGCCTGTTCACACTACAGCGGCAGCAGGATCTAGTCTCTGAACAGAAGCGAACATGAACGGAATCATCGGGCCAGTTGGAGGTAATCAGACTGTTCAGAACATCGTAATTTCGACACCTTTTTCCCGGGTTGACCACGACCACGCCAAGCCAGGGGGCGGCGTTCAAAAGCACCTCTACGACTGAAATAGGGAGGGGGTTTGAGATCATGAGGAATCCTAGGTGAAAAGCAGTCAAAGTTATGTTGTCCCGCTTTCTCGTAACTGGCGAAACCATATTGTTCTATCGGATTTGCTGTGCTTTCCTCGGCTCCCAGTACGTATTGAGAGTGAATGACTGGGGATTCGCTGGATTTGGTAACAAACTTGGGGTTTAACCTGCTGTTGCTGCCTGAAATCTAAAGACGGAAGGCACGACTCCGGGGTCCTGCTCGGTTCACATCTTCTGGCCTACTTACTTACTACTACCAAAGTAGACAGGAGAGGTGGAATCACCACCACCACCACCACCACCGCTACTACTATTTCCAAACGTAGGTGGCTTTCCCGACCTCATCTACTCGGAGATTCATTTGTGCCTCACCCACGATCATTCTCAAACTGCAGGCAAGCACTCAACCTCCTGCATTGCTTTTCATCACCGACGTGGCACTCCAAGGCAGCAAGTCCCATTCATTGCCCAATAGCACGTCATCGGCCTGCCTCGTTGCCAAGATGCCTAGCTTTCGCGGCCTCAACATATCTGTCGTTCCAGGCCCAGACGACGAGTCTTTTCCAGAACTGCCTCACCCAGACTCGTCCTCGGTCTGCCTTCGGGGGCTACACTCTATGAACTCAATATCTTCTCTCGCGTCCAGTCCTCAATCCACCCCAGTGAAATTCAAGCCGACCGTCTCAGTATACATTCCTTCTACTCCAGGTCAGTTGCCACTCTCTCAGAACAGAGGTAGGCTTACTCAAATGAGACACAGGCGCTCAATTCCACATTCGCTACTCTATTAATAACCCCCCTAATGGCGCTCAATACCTACTTTTCAGGATGTTAATGAACGGTAGGCAGGTGGTATCTTGGGGTATCCCATCTCAAGTCATCCCCAGCCAGATCGTTAGCCACGCCCTGTACGAGCCTGACAACAAGTGGCAATATCGAGAGAGTGGGGTGACCTACAAACGCGAGGGTGTTGAGAAGCGATACTTCTATTTCGCTCCCCTTCTTGAGCAGACTTCTGCCGCCATGGACGGCGGCGTCATTGATGTTCAAGTCTTTCGGTGTAAAGGCAGAAAGAGGAGAGCTCCTGAGCTCAGCAGGTTCAGGAGTCAAGACGAATATGGTATCACGTAAGATGCAGCTGGCCAACTCTGAGAGCTAACTAACAAAAAGTCAGCTCTCCGACCGGTGGTCTCGTGGAATCGCCCCAAGATCTGGCATTTTACGACTACAATCTTCTCGACCCTGTAGACTCGCCGTACGCAAATTACCGCTTGTTCTACCGCACTTGGGAACACTTGAAGATGTTGAATCTGGTGCCTGAGTTCTATCATGACAGGCTTGGGCGGAGTTCGAGGGCACGGGAAAATACTACCCCAGAAACACCCAAGCCGCCGCTATATCAAACGACCAATGACGAGATGGCATCCTTTACATTCGGACCGCTTGATGGAGATGTGTTCGAAGACAAAGGCGCGGCCCTGTACAGGAAGGATGAAGGCAACATTTCGTTCCACCTCGCAACACCCCTTCAGTTGACGGTACCACCGGTCGCCCGATCGAAATTCCCCCAGCCCAGCAAGGTGGCCAGAGACACGAGACACTGTTCGGATTATCTACGACCTCTTCCTGTGCTCCCAGGCGTCGATAAAATAGCGCGCAAGCCTTCTGCAGAGTCGATACGAGCACCCTCTGTGACGCCCTCACTTTTGCCGTTTGTGGACGATCTTTGCGACGCTGACAAAATCGAACTTGGAATCGCCAGACAAGTCATGCTTCACTCCAACTCCAGGGCTTCACACGCAGGGAGTAATCTAGCACGTCCTCTGCCGATGCCGCCGATGGTGGTGTTGTCCTCGGCAGGCTATGGCCTGAAGCCTCTTTCCCCGAGTGGTTCAGAGTTGGCCGACCATATTGGGCCACGAGGCTGCATGACCACAACAGAATCTGAGCATGAATCCCACATGTCGGAGCACAGAAAGCTTGAACCGAGAATAGGAAATTCGAAAGGATGGGAGGTATCGCCAATTGGCAATCTTGGCACCACCCGGATATTGGAGGGAGAGTGGATGAGACGAAGTCCTTCGCCACTGCACCGAAGGCAGGACGAGGAGCATTCGACCAAGCCCAGAGTCAGCTAGAGAAGGGAGTTTCCGTGTATATTTTGATTGCGATGGGAGGATGTACAAATACGGTGTCGACGAAAGCTAGCACATGCCATGGGAGGTCAGGAAATGAAGAAAAAGATGACACAGAAAGTGGCAACAGTGACTACAGAGAAACAAAAGGTGGCCACACAGTCTCGCTCGAGGCAGATTTCCCCAGTCAAGACCACATTATGTACTTCATGTATGGTTTTGCCAGGCATTAACAGTTGGTTGTACAAATTATCCAGCGGCCCGTCGATGTCTACCTGATCCGTCCACAGTCAACGGACTGTCACGGAAGATGCATGCATGCTAGAGCCGTCCGGGCCCAGTCGCAAGTCTGGCGGCTACCACCACCTCTCACAGAGGACTTGGCGAGGATCCAGACCAGATTCATCAGGGGAGGTAAGCTTCGCAGCAAATTCGTCGGTCATAGACGGGGGTCCGCATAAGTAGACGACCGCGAATTTGTGCTCATCTTTCGGTCCGAGAGCGTCGTACACGTCGTTCAGAGTCATTCGTCGAGATTCGAGAGTACTTTTTGTCTCGTTGCACGACAACGCAGAATCATCATGGACCAATCCGGCACCAGTCAAAAACAGTTGCAAGCGCCCACGAACCTTCCCTAGGCCGTAGATGGTTCTCAAGCGCTCCACAAACAGCAGCTTCTTTGCGCCAAGGTCCTCTGGTGCTTTGACAGAGTACAGGAATCGGAGGTCGAATGAACACTCGGCTTCGGCCAAATGGCACAGAATGCTCATGAAAGGGTTCACACCCACGCCGGCGGCTACGAAGACGACACGACGTAGCGAGGCGAGGTCAACGCCTTGTGGTGGCCAGACAAAGGCCCCACCAACACGAACGTGGAGATAGGAGCCAACATGTGCCATATCCCAGAGCCATGCGGCAGCAGGGTTTGAAGGCGCATTCTGGACCGCGAGCTCAAGATACGGCGATGTGGGCAAACAAGCTCTAGAGGGCTGGCTCGTGATGGTGAAGCCGCCAGGCTTCTTAACACCGGGGACAAATGTATCAAGCCATTGACCGGGGAGGAACTGCTGGAGTGAGCATAGATAGTACATGGCGAATCAAAAGACGTGACGGTGGCGCTTGTGTCTATTGCTGGGACGAAAAAAACCGGGCACGGCACATACTTTGATAGTTGACCCCTCTTGTATTCTCAAGCGGAAGACTCGAATGCTGTCGCTGACACGATCGATGCGGCTGAGAGTGACTGAGTGTATCTCCTGCATCGAGTCAACGGAAGTCCCCGCCGCTCCCTCTCTAGGTGGATCGTCAAGAAGCCTACAGATTCCCTTGGCTCAGCCGCCGTGCGCTCAACGTGCGACTCCATTCTGCGGACAATTTCCATTACCGTGACTGAGAAGAGAAAAAGAAAAACCACACAGGCCTGCGCAGGAGAAGTCAACGCGACAGCTCCTCAAACGAACTGCTTGCTCTACGAACCAAACGCCCGTTGTGTCAAGGCTTAAATCGTGTGTCGTTCCGGGTCCTTTTTCTTTTTTTGGCTAGCTGACGTACAATAGACCCCCTGAATGTTTGTATACGCAGAAACCTCTTCTTTCCCCAGTTTTACCCAGAAAAAAGCGCTTACCCATGCGATAATCCAGTACACAGATTCGCTATTTGCCACAGCACCTTGCTCCGCCTAATGCAATTGTAGGGTCGAAGTCACACGCTTACATTCTTTTAGGGGGTGTATTGTATGTACCATCTGATACGTGGACTCAAGCAAGGGGCGAAGTCGGAGTCAGATCTCCAATGCTTGCATATGCACAACAAGTCCCACATTATAGCAAGTCAGGAGACGATTAAAGCGCGGCACGACAAAATTGGGAAACAATTCACGTACTGCAGCCATGAATGCTACTCAAGACACCAAACCATGCCAATGGCCCGAATTTTGTCCTCGTAGTTTCGTCTATTTTCCCCTTGCCACCTTTAAATATACCAGCGAGTCACATACGATCATACCGGGATCTCCGCTAAATAATCGTATTCATGACGGCTCAGTCCAGTTCACCTGGTCCATCACTTCGCCAGAAGATGGATGAGCGTATCCGATCCTCAAGCGTAACCGCAGCGGCTGTGAGGTAGTTAGACATCGATCCTTCCATACTCATTGATTTTGACTTACTCCTTTAGCCCCAGAAACCATCATCTTCTGGGTTGCCTCGGCGCCGGGCTCCAGGTCTGTGGTGGAGATGCTCATGAGCTGTAGTTTCTGCGTCTTAGGAACGGCCGCCTGCAGGCCCACGTTTGACAGAGATCCGGAGCCAGTGTTTCTAAACCGGGCGATAGCCTGAACCAGGCCCTCGGCGTTGCGCATGATTTGAAAGCTGACGTTGAGATCATTGTTGTTGTAGACAGGTAGACCTCCCGTTGGCTGCGGGGTAGTTTGCGGTTGAGGGGGAGGCGTCGCTCCGGACATTTGAGACATGAGGTCCATAGCAGAACCACCGCCTGCGGTGGTCGCAGGGGAAGACGCTGACGGAGCAGAGCCCTGAGAAAAAAGGTCCATGATGGAGGCGACATTTGACTGCTGCGGCTGAGGGGAACCGGAAGCAGGTGGAGGTGAAGAAGCGCCGCCAAGAATATCGGCGAGGAGATCGGTATTGGAGGCGCCGCCAGGGGTTGGCGATGTGGTGGAAGGAGTATCCATTAGGTCGAAAAGCAGATCCTGCTCTGTGGGCTTGACAACTCGAGACCGTCTATTCGCAGCCTTGGAGGACTTCTTAGTAGTCGCTGGGCCGAGCACGCGGGACTCCTCCTTGATTTGAGGGGGCGGCATCTTCTCGAGCACACCACCACGAATTTGGTCGTACGAGAATAGGTTGCTGTACTCAACTGCTCTCTGCTGAACCTCAACATCCAAGCTTGTTTGATGATTTTGAAGCAGCTGCCTGATCCGCGCGATCTGCGCCGAGTCGGTCAGCCGTGTGGTAAGTTTGACGAGAGCTGTGACGATGTATTCCGTTGACACTTGGGTGGCGTAGTTACTGTTGAGGATAGTGGAGAAGAGGTCGATGATTTCATGGTCCTTGACCTCCTGCACAAGCTCTTCCTCCTCATACTGGCCTCCCCGCAACAGAGAATCTCCGTACTCTCCGATGCACCACGCGCCAGCTTGTGTCAGACTTTCCTGCGTAATATCCTTCTTCAAGTTGGTGTAAAGTTTCTGCACGGCATAAGTTTGCAGCTCGGGAGTAGTAGCAACTAAACGGATAAAGGAAGACATGATAGGCTCCTTGACGTAATTGCCAGCGAGGGTCAACACCCGAAGCATTGTGTCAACGTGCCATCGCTTGTTGGGCGCGAACTTGTCTGCAGCGATTCCGATCTGACTCGTCATGGTCGGCTTAAACTCGTTATCGGCAACCTCCAAGAAGGCGAGCAGTTCCCGGATAAGAACCCGAACGTTGCTCTCATTGATGAGGGTGAAGCTGAGTTCCAACGCACGTCTCCTAATGCTGATATCCGGATCTCTCAGGCACTCGAGGATAGTGTTGCGATGCCTCTGCACTGCATTCGGTTCTATGGCCACAACCTTGATAAGAGTGTTAAGCGCAACATAGCGGATGTTGTTGTCCCTGTTCGACAAGAATTTGCCAAGGATGTTGACACCGAGCACACGCAGGCCGGAATCTGCTTCGATGTCGAGGATCGTGAGAACAGCTTCATAGAGGATTGAGTTACCGACGTTCTTGGACGAGTCCGTGTTCGTCGCGACCTGGGCCAAGATGTCGTTAATTTGCTCGCTGACCTGCGCATCTCCCACGGCCAAAACCCTCAGAAGGCGAAGAATCTTGACCTGCACGAAGGGATCCGTGATACCTGTGACATCGTGCTCTGGGGCATACCCGGACGTCGCCAGTCCCTTCAAGGTTCTTACTAGACCTGGTACGAACGACTTGAACTTCTCGACGATACCTTCTTCTCCGCCCTCCTCCTCATCGGCCTCGCACAAACTAGTCACCAGAGTCAGTCCGCAGAGCAAGACACCGTGGTTCCGGTCGGCCAGCAGTTGGTTGGCTTTGTCGATGAAGTGCTCCTGCAGGTCAGGAACCTTGCGGCATATCCTCATAGCGCAGAGAGCGGCTTTTCTCCGAATGTAAGGGTTCGACGTGTTGATGCAGGCCTCGACTTCGGCGAACAAATCTCGGGACATTTCGATAGAGGCGATGTTGCCCAGAGTACAAAGAGCCAGGCCAACGACATATTGGTTGGAGTGCGAGAGATCGCTGCACCGTATTAGCTTCTGGAAATTCCTCAGCATATCTTGAACCTGTCTTACTTCTTTAACGAATTCGTGACAAGCGTCAACACCTCCTGATTCTCGTCAAGCAGCAGACTCGTGGCGAGATGACCCAGTCGCTTATCAGCGAAGCGCGGAGACGCCAGCAGCTTCAGACACTCAATCTGCCCAAAATGGGTTCTTTCGCCGAGAGTGAAGAGGTACAGGAGCTTTGCGACGTTGTTTCGTCTATTGTCCACCAGTCAGTCGTAGTCCCTGATGTGGTGGGTGGTCGAGTCCACCCGTTGGATGGTGTCGATGGGGATGCGCACCTGACGCTATGGTCGCCGCTCTCTTCTCTGAAGCTTGCTCGAATGGAAGCGCTCTCTTTTTGAATGACGGCTCGCTCGTCGGCAATAGTCTTGGCGGCACGAACGTTGCGTATGAACTGCTTCACTGGCGTGTCACCTGGGTCAGCTCCAGGCCATCGACATTAACGTAGGGGGGGGGGGGGGGGGGGGGGGGGGGCGGGGGGGCGCTCTCTCGCACAGGAACTCATGTCGGGCAGGGAAGGTCGGCCCGCAGAGGGCCTACGACAGACTAATCGAGCCTAAGTGAGAAGTTGAAAGTGGCCGCAGGCTCGTCGAAAGCCCTTGAACTGCAAAATCGGCAAGGCTGTGATGTCGGGTTTGGAGGTAGGGATCCTGGTGAGCGACTGAACAGACCAGATAGACGAGCCCGGCAGGTACTGTTGCAGGTCTCAGCGGCCTGGGCCAAGGTACCTACTTAGTATTAATGATAGGTACCTACGTGGCGGTGGCTTTCCAGCGTCGGGACTAGTCTTGGACATGCATGGTACGTGGGGCGAAAAGCATGGATGCCCTACATCTAAGGCGTCAATCGCGCGAGCAGGCTTTCCAGGGGTTTGAGGCTGACAAGCCTCGTCCGGAGTTTTGGATTATGAGTGCCACGACTTAGCTTCTGGCATGGCGAGGAAATATCTTCGTCAATAAGGCTGAAATTAGTGAGCTGCAAGATATACTGCATCATTCAGCACGGGCAAATTCGACACAAGCGAGATAATCCGCTTTGCCATCATCTGATATCGTCATCGTGCCAATTGACTTTTGCGACCGACATTCTAGAGGAAGTCCCCTTCTAAGTGTAACTCCTTATATCATTGAAATACATCTTGTGTTTCTGGTTGTTGTGTGGGTGGGTGAGTGTTCGATCAAGACGTCGTGGGAGCGGGAACGGACCAGACAACCGTGCTGGCGGTGAGACGCCAGCATAGAGCTCCCTCTCCACCTGAGCGTCGAAATCATCCATTCCCTGGGTACTCTTTCATTGCAAATCCTGTGGCCCGAAAGAAAACAAGTGCCCTCCAACCAATCCAGACCCGGTGAAAGCAACCCGCATCTTTCCGCGCAAAGAAACAAATGCCGCGCCCACAAGCCGCACATTTGGGCTTGGACGAGAGCAGGTCGAACAACCTGACGCCTTACTTCTGCATCATGAGCTGGACGAATTCGTTGTCTGTACCACCAGTTAACACTCCTGTCGGTTGTATCGCGGAGGCGAACTCACAGTCAATGCGCCCATCACCGTCCTGGTCTGCCTCGCGGATCATCTCATCAACCTCATCGTCGGTAAGCTTCTCGCCGATTGAGGTCATGACATGACGCAGTTCGGCGGCGGAGATGAATCCGTTATTGTCGCGGTCGAAGACCTGTTCTCTGTCAAATTTACTTGCCCTGGTTCTGGGCTGTACGACCGCATACCTTGAAAGCCTCACGAATCTCCTCCTCGGAGTCGGTGTCCTTCATCTTGCGAGCCATCATAGTCAGAAACTCTGTGTTCCAGTCAGTCAGACTGCTCTAGACAGCGGGACAGTGCTTGCGGCTCAGGTGTTCACACACCAGGGAAGTCGATAGTTCCATTGTTGTCAGCATCGACCTCATTAATCATGTCCTGGAGCTCCGACTCGGACGGGTTCTGCCCCAGGGAGCGCATCACAGTGCCGAGCTCCTTGGTGGTGATTTGACCTGCTCAACTCTTTTAGCCTCTTTCTCTTCGAGCCTTTTGTCCGTCGGCCGTGAAATTCGGATGCCCGTCCCAGGTGAGAAGGGATAGGGGCTAGCAGTGGAGGCACTGACCATCGCCATCCTTATCCTGCAATGAATGGGTTAGCAAGCGCCGCGACGACCGCCAGAAACGCATGACAGCGGCAATGAGGTAGCGATGAGACTCACAAAGAGGGAGAAGGCCTCCTTGAACTCGGAAACTTGCTCTTCGGTGAGGGAATCGGCCTAGATTGGCAGGCCATGTCAGTTCAGCTCGTTGAAGAAAGCAAGCAAACAACCCCTCAGGCGCGGGGTTCGCTCTTGGGGTTTAGGTCGAGGCGAGATGGTGCTTGTGGCACAGCTCGTTTCCCCGGAAGACTGACCATGACGACTGTGAGTGATGGCTTAAAATCGAGACGCTTGGGTTGTCGAGGTCGGCAGGGTGAGGTCGGAGGATATTCGTAGGAGTGGTCGGTCTTGGCTAGATTGGGTGCTACTGATGCTCTGGAGTCGAGCTTTTCTTTAGTGTGCACGTCGTCAACTCGTGGGGAGGAACGGGGCAGGAGGGGGGAAATGTCGGGCGATACCTACCTACCTAGGGGAACAGCCGTTCAAGGCAGCGATGCTGATTGAGCGGGCGGTTACTGCAGCCTGTAGGGCGCATTAGGCCGACATCAATAATAGAGCTTTTGAATTGAACTAGTACCTCACTTACTAACTAAAAAAAGATATTATGCTATATAAAATTATGCCTATAGTACCGGTATATAAGGAATATAAGCCTAAAAGTTCACTTAGTATAAGTATTTTAAAGTATTAAGAATCTAATAAACACTATACTTAATTAGAATATAGTTATATTTAATAGTTTAAAAAATAACTAAAGAATATAAGTAATATATTCCTAATTTACTCCCTTTTACTATAGTTAAGTACTTTAAAGTAAAACTTAGTAGAATAACTTAATAAATATACTATTTTATCTAAATTTATTATAAATAAGAACTAACTAGTTATACTTATTTATAATAAGTTTAAAGCCCTACTCTTACTATAGAGTATAGTAATAATAGACTATAGTAGTAAGTATAATATACTAGTAATACTACTATACTATATAATATAATACTAAACTTAAAACTAGTTAGTATAACTAATATATTAAAATAAACCTTTACTTTTAAATCTTCTTAACTTTTTGTTAAGTATAAATAGGATTAAATATACTTTAAAAAGTATTTACTATTAAAAAAGATTCTACTATAAGTAATATTCTTATTTATTCCTCTCTTAAAATCTTTAAAATAAAAATACTATAACTAACTACTAAACTAAAATATTTAATAATATTACTTATAATCTTATAGTTATAGTATATAGTAATCTTCTTTAGAATCAATCTTATTACTTAAAAAATAACCTATATAATGTTAATAGTAGTACTAACTTAAGGACTCTATTATCTATAGTACTAGTTAGAGTTATTTTCTTTAGTTATTTATATATATATTAGAACTAAGTATAACTTTCAGCTATATTCTAGAATTTAAATATAGTAATATTATTTAATTCATCTATACTTAAACTATAGTTTTAAAATATAAATATAATATATAATATTAAAGTCTAATATTCTAGTACATACTTAGCTCACTTAGCTTCTTATAGATTGGCTATATACTATTTACGCGCCTTAGAAACATGCCTAGGTATAGGTAGGGTTCAATCTTAGGGGCCTTCAGTGGGCCTGTTAGTGTCTTGCCCCTAAACAGAACCGGTCGGTACCTACCCAGATTAACCTGACGCAATCGGCAGTGATCGTACCTACCACGTCGGGCAGCTCTATGTGTCTCCAGTGTTCACCTAACTGTAAGTATCTGGGGTCATTACCAGGTGAGGTGTTGATGCATCCCTGTCAACTGCCAGCGTTGTGTACTACCGGACCGTATTACCAGGTCGCGAGAGCTGTCTGCTATCAAGTGTTGGCTCCATTGCCATCAGAAGCTGAAGACGGACCTACCATTCCGAATATCCTAGGCCGCCATTGACGCAGCTCCCTCCACGTCCCTGCCGTTTCTCTCCAACACATACAGGCCGCTAGTCGCTCGCCCGCATCCGCATTGTGTCTTCATCGCATGTCAATGTCATTCTCTTCCGTACCCTCTACCTTCTGTTCATGACGATCCTGAGCGGTCCGCGCAGCAAGCGACAAAAGACCGCCGGCTGAGGAATACAATCACATCCATCTGGCGTCCGCCATGTGGCGAGACCGCACAAACCTGTATGTACTGGCTGCTACTTTGCTCGTGCTGGATTTCATTGAGAACCTGGCTCGTCTATCCTTCCGTGCTGACGAACCTGTACTGCAGCTATATTTCCTATCGGCAGTCGTACGCACACCATCCAACAAAACGGACCAAGTACAGTGGTACAGCCGGTGGGAATCGTTCAAATGATGGCTTTGGCGGAATCGGCAACTACGCCAACACGGGCGACGACACGCGTGGCCTCCTCTCAGCCGGCGCATTTGAGGATGATGGCGACCTAGTCATAGAGATGGACCTCCTGCCCCCTCGCTGGGCCGACATATCCGACGAGATTACCGATCTGCTCACCGACATTGCCACCAAGAGCCATGGTCTCGAGCGCCTTCACCAGAAGCATGTGCTTCCTGGCTTTAACGACGAGGATGCCAAGAGGGCGGAAGAGAGGCAAATCGAAACGCTCACGCAACAAATCACAAAGGGTTTCCACGACTGCCACCGTTGCATCCAGAGGATTGAACAAATGGTTAGAGAGTCCAAGCAGTCAGGAACAATTACCAATGCCGAGGAGACGATGGCCAAGAACATCCAGATATCCTTGGCATCCAGGGTGCAGGATGCCAGCGCGCTGTTCCGAAAGAAGCAGAGCGCATACCTGAAGAGTAAGTCTCTTTCGCAACACGGCGATCGGGCGCATGCTAATATCGACGCAGAGTTGCGCGGGATGAGCGGCTTGGGTGTGGGTACCGCGGGAGAGAGGGTGTCTACGCCGCAACCCTCAACCACGTATATGGACCCGTCGATGCTCGAGTCCGACGCCGACAGGTCCTTCTCGCAGTCAACCCTTCAGGTTACGCAGCACAAGCTTCTTCAATCGAACGACGCGGCCATTATCCAGAGAGAACGTGAGATTGAAGACATTGCCCAGGGCATTATCGAGCTTGCCGACATATTTCGAGACTTGCAGAACATGGTCATTGACCAGGGTACTATGTTGGACAGGATAGATTACAATGTAGAACGGATGGCCACCGATGTTAAAGAGGCTGACAGGGAGCTCAAAGTTGCTGATGGGTACCAGAAGAAGACGACGAAGCGCAAGGTCATTCTGCTACTCCTGATCATTATTGCGGGCCTGTTCATTCTACTGTTGATCAAGCCCAAACGGCACGGTGGCGACGACTAAAAGGCATCCGGAGCTTTGTCTTGGCGGTGAGGAATGAAAGTTGTAAGTTAAATAAATGTATGAACTTGTTCTATGGTCAAGCCGAGTGAACTCAATATCCCCTTTGTCACGGCACTGGTTCTTGTCTCGACGCTACTCCCTGGACGGGTATGATGCTTTCCTGCATCTACGACGCCCTCGACCTTCTTCGTTGTATGCTACCCAGTCTCCGAGACTGAAAATGTCAGGCAGCAGCGGGCGTCCTGTAGCCTGCGCAACGGCTTTGTCGATTTGCCTCTTTACTGCTGCCAAGTTGGGCGGTGTTCGTCCTCCATTTCGGGCCTTGCACGTGGAAGAACTCTGAAGAAGTGACAGGCATCTCAAGACCTCTTTTCGAATAGACTTCATCTCTAGCGGTATACCGTGCTTCCGTAGCTTGGCAAGAAGCTGCACGCCCTGTGTCATGGCAAAGGCTGGTGCGTTGTCTGTCCTGGGACGGGAGAGGTCCTTCGCTAAGCCGGCCTTAAAACCCCAGCGGATGATCGCGACTTGAAGAACGCGGCTGCCGAAGACTCTGCGCATGGGATGGTAGTCGTGAGATATTGGCAGATCAGCTGGGATGGAGATATCTTCAGCTAAGCCGCGCGTACCGCATGGCGGCGCATCCAACGGGTTGACTGGAAACAAGCCACCCTGCGAGATGCAGCGGCTGTGGGCGTCAAGGAGGCCGAGACACATTTTCTCCAGGTCCACAAAGCGGCCCATCTTGCCCAGGCCAAATAACACCTTTTGCCAACATCGCCAAGGCACCGGCTTGCGAAGCAGCAAAAGCCGATTAAGATATGCAACGGCCATCTGTAAACCAATCCAAGGAGCTGACTCAACCTTGGCCTTGAGAAGGAGTGGTTCGAGAACGCTGGAGTAAATCTGCTGCACAGAGGCAACAGAGACCTCTATGTTCATCGACTTCATATCGTCCATCAAAGCTAGAGCTTGTCGCGTTTGGTGATGCTCGAGGCGTTGTTGCAGCAGGATATTGGAGGTTGACTCAATGGACTCTTGAGCAACAGCAGGTTGAATTGCGAGCAACAGCCGATATGTCTTCCAATCCCCTGTTTCGAAAGCTTGATCTCGGATGCTTTGTTGCATTGCGAAATCATCTAAGACCTCGGGGTGAATATCAGTGTGAAGCAGTTCATGCAACATTTCAGCGTTGCCGCTCCCCGCAAAATGTCTAACCGCTCGCGCGTACGTAGAATGCCCAAGTCCAATCTTGACCTTATGTAGTTGCTCGATCCGTCTCGTGACTGCTTCAGGGGTAGATTCGCGCAAAGCAATCGACTGCAGCGACAAGGGTCCGATTTGATGAATTCCAAGTGCATGGATTGCGTGGATAGCGAATTCCAAAGGTACCCATGAGCTTGCAAACCAACGCGCGCCAAGCGCATCGCTGTACCGCCGTCCTCCTTCAACGTCTTCTTCGCCGACCCCCTTGCTGTATGATTCAGCCATGGCATCCCACAACGTGTCGTGCTTCGCGTTCCAGTTGGTCGGCACGTCCAGATCAACCACCTTTCTCTCCTCTAACTCGAGAGGTGTGCCAGGATAGTATCGAGTCAGAAACCTCAGATATGGCTGAGACGCAGCAGAAGATCGCGGTAGGTCGCAAGAGCGAATCAAGAGCCTCCGCCAATCGCCGCAAAGCCGGGAAAATCCACTGTGGTATAAGAAAGGAATGATTTTGTCGTACGTGCTGCGGTGCAAGGTCGTAAGATAAAGTGATTTCAACGTTTCCTGCAGGTGGACATTGGAATCCGCAACGAGTTCTCGCAAAAATGTACCAAAAGCATCCGGACCCGGATCGAAGTTTGGCATGAGCCGCAAATGCCATTTCAGTGCTCTTCGGTGCTGGCCGTTGCGAAGACAGTAAGAAACTACTGTCGCATACAACGATGGCCACCGGACAGTCTGAGCACTGAACATCCACTCCGCATACGACACGACACGCTGGAGACGGCTCTCATCGTCCAAGACAGCCTCCAAGATTTCGTTCCAGAATGCGACCGCACCGTGGTTTCCAGCGTTGCACAGCATCCCACGTTTCTCCACCGCGTCCCAAATGGCGAGAACGCCGTCTCGTCCGTATCGCCTTTTGGCGGCGTCGAGCAGTCTAAACCAAGCTGAGGCATCATTCTTGTTCTCCGAAAAGTCGACCAGTCCCTGTCGTGTCTTCCAATGATCGTCGTCCAGTGTATGATCGACTTGGCGGTCAATTTCCGCTATCACTCGATCCTTCTTCAGTCGTTGATGGACTTCTCCTTGGAATGTCCTGTGTCCTGACAGGGCGGAAACGGCGGCCACTTCGGCTTCGGATGTCGTCTGAACGGGCGCGGAAAGTCCGAGGCGTGTGTCGGCGGAGGATGATTGAAAAGGTGCGCAGAGGACCCACGGGGCAGACTTAGAGGTCCTTGTTGGTGACGAGGCCACTTGCAGTGTCCCGTCCAGCCCTCGATATGGCTGACACGGGAACAGCCGTGCTCTATTCAAGTGCCGGAGACATTGTGACGCAAGTTGCATTGCCCCGCATGAAGAACACTAGAAAAGCAAGTAGGTAAGAATGAGCCTTGGACCATAGCAGCAAAATGTTAAGAAGGGGCAGGGATCGAAGCTGGCGGCATCTCGAAACTGCGGTATCGAATTAAGAGCTGAAAGAAAACTATACAAGCCGAAAAAAAAGAGGCTCCGTGCCGTCCAGTCATCCGAATCGAGCCGTGTGTCATTTGCTGGGGATAGAGTGGACTCGCTTAGTCATCAAACCATTTAGGCCCACCAATCCAAGCCATCGTCCCATCTGCTTGATTCAATCAACCATTCTTCACAGTCGTTGTTCGATCAAGCCAGTGAAGCAGAAATAACCTCAACCCGCCGATTAACTGCGCCATTAAACTAACAAAATGGGGTAAGTAAATATATTCTTGATCGACACTGATAGGCAATCGGCTGCTCAAGATTGCTACCAGCGATTGCTCCCTCACGCCGTTGAAGTTAAGTATCGTACGATGGTATTTCTGACACTTTTATAGTCTCGTCGACGCGAAGAACAAGGTGCCGGAGCTCCAGAAGTTCTACCAGGCGGCCTACAAGGAGCACACCCGTCTCTGGAAGATCGTACGTCCCCCATTGAATCCAGCACCACGCCAGCGACCGTGATCGACCGGCACTGACCCGAATGTCGCAGAACCCTCGCAGCCGTCTTTACATGGTCCCGTACACTATCGTCCTCTGGGGTGCTCTCGGCGGTATGTCATAACAGTCTTTTGATTTCCTTCCTGTTGAACGGAAGACTCATGAATTGCAGTCTCCTTCTGGGGCGGTGCCCGCAAGGTCGCTGGTTTCAACAGCTACATCTAGGGACGGGTCACCAGGTATCCACCAACCTTCCAACAAGACACGGAGAGGGATTGTATGATTCTCAGGGCGATCAATAGACCCGCTTGATACTAGACAACCCGTATCTTTCCTATCCTTCGCATTGCACTACACACGGGTGAAGTGGAGAAATGACGATCGTGGAAGCTTCTTGACTGCTTCTGCCCAAAAATCGCCAATGATAAACGTCTCCCGTTCGCCTTCTTTCCGGGAGGTGCTGGTCGTCTAGAATACACCTGCCAGCATTCGGGTGCCACTTAAGTACCACCTCGATCCCAGTCGGCATGCCTTGCAGTTACGGCCCGTTTCGTCCATATGCTTCTCTAATAACCGCTGGCTCCAGGGGCCTTCTCGTCCTTCTTAAGGCTCACAAGCAGCTCGCGGAAGCGCTCTTTACCGGAGCCAGAGGCGCCGCCCTTGGAACCCTTTCCGCTGACGTCAACCAGCTTCGCAATTCTCTCCCAGCTCGTGCCTCCAGAGACGGTATCCTCTCGACTGCTAAGGAACTGTTCAGCCTCCTTTCGTGTCTGTGCAATCTGTTTCTCTTTCTTGGCGTTGTAGTTGTTGTAGAAGTCGTCGATGTTTTCCCGCGCCTCCTTGACGGTTTCTTCGCGCTGCGCTGCGAACTGCTGGGCTCGTTTCTCGATTTGTGCATCTCTCTGCTCGCGCCACTCGCGGATGACAGCCGGCTCTTCCTCTTCCTCGACGTAGGCGCCGTAACCGGAGTTGTAGCTTACGCTGGGGGCGGTTATACCACCTCCGGGAATTGTACCGGGCGTCGTGGCCTATCAATAACGTGTCAGAGTATATAAAAAATACAGACAAGATGAAGATGGCAGCGAACCTCGTTCTGATTAGCAAGGTCGGGGAACTGCGACTCGAACGTGGACTCTTCAGTGATGATATTGCTCGTGCCACCCCCGCCAAGAAGGTCGTCGTCCCCGGTCCCGAATGCGACAGCGTCGTCGCTGGTAGCAAACTGGTTGGCGTCCTCGCCGAGCAGCGCTTTCTCGCGAGCGAGGAAGTCGTCTGTAGAAGGCCCGTCGGTATCCTTGACGTCGGTCTGGGCTACACACAAAACATTAGGCTCAGTCGCTTCCGGAATCCGTCTGGAACATACCGCCCGCGTCAAAGTCCTCCAGGGAAGGGAATCTGTCGGCCATCTTGATGATGCTTGTGCCGTGGAATTCGACGACGAAGGATGCGTGAGGTCGCGACTTGACTAATATGCGATGTTAGAGTCGTTGGAGAGTGTGGCGCGAGAAAATGCGGTCGTGACTTCGTGATCGAAAACGACGTTCCGGTGATGTTGTAAAGGGGCAAATTGCACCGAGTATTTGGGTGAGGTAGGTAAGTATTTGGCAGGTACGCATGTAGGTGAGGCTACCTTGGCCAGGAGCGGTGATTGCCGCAGCGCATCGGGGGAGCTGTTCTATCGGATACATAAATGTCCACCTAGTGCCTAGGTACCTCCATAGGCCGGGCAGGCGTCGGTGCAACAGAGCTCACACCGTGGCTGGGATCCACTCAGGGGGCTGAACCCGCTTAGCTGCATGGCCTTTGCAAAGTGAATTTCTCTCGATTGCCTTGCGGGCACCCACAGCGTACCAGTAGCAATGTTTTGATCCTGTTCGATCTTGGACGCCCGCATCGTGTGTCCGACTTCTCTCCTTATTTTTTTTTCTTCTTCAGCTTTCTTCTTCACTACCGGCAACTCGTTCAAAAGCAACAGGCACTCACTCTACTTGGTCTTCAATCGCTCTCAGTTGCACATACTCTGGCCCTGCCAAACAAGCTGCCTCATGCACTGGCCCTGATCCACACAATCTCGCGCGAGCAGTGTGTTTGCCGCTGGAGCCTCAGACTCCAGTAATTAAACGATTGACTGTAGACCCTTTACCAACCGGATTCATCTCGTCCCCATCGTGGACTTTTCCTTGCCAGCATCTTGGTTTTCAGACTGCTACTGCCACTGTCAAACTAGTGACATAAGTCAAGCAGGCTTCATCACAAGTCATCAGTATTTTACCGACCCGGGGCTCTCAGGCTGTTTGACGGCCTGCCGAGGGAACACATTCCGTGCTTGCATTTACACCCGCGTCCTATCTCGCTCGCAGACGCGCGACACCGGAGCCATAATGGCATACAATGACGACGCAGTGCTGGCCAAGCTGTCTGCTTTAAATGAAAGCCATGACAGCATCGCCACTGCTGCACAATGGATCATGTTCCACAAGTAAGTCGGCCACCTTTTCGACCCGACGACTGCGGATAAGCTGATACGGCCAACCCGCAGGAGACACGCGGATCGCACCGTCCAGCTCTGGCTTCAACGCCTGCGTGACTCATCAAGCACCAAGAGGCTCAGTCTTATCTACCTTGCTAATGGTAGGCATCTCACAGCAGCGCGAAGGTATCTGTCCTCACAATTGTTAACACGTCACAGAAGTCACTCAGCAGTCAAAGGCCCGGCACAAGGATGACTTTCTGGTGGCCTTCTCACCCGTCATCGCTGAAGCCACGGCGCTGGCATATAAAGGCGCGCCCGCCGAGATTCAGAACAAACTTCGAAGAGTGGTGGACGTCTGGAAGGACCGCTTCATATTCGAGCCCCCTATCCAGCAGGCCATCGAAGCGCGCATCGACGGTTTGTCTTTTCATTCCTTTGGCATATGCAATGCTAAAACGCGGACAGAACTCGACAAAGCTCGCGGAACGGCCAAGGCAACTTTTAACGGCCCCGGAATCGGCGGGCCACCCGTTCCGGTAGAACTCACGACTATAGTGACCTGCTACCACGATGTTTCAAAGCTCAACCTACCTACAAAGACGGCCGTCGGCACCGCGAGCCAGGATTTCGAGAAGCTGACAGATCCCGCGGCACCCGTGCCCTCCGCCCCTGTCTATGCGGCGCGTTTGAACGGTCTGTTGAAGAGCCTGGCGAACGCAGAAGGGGCCGTCGCCCAGTGCGTCAAGGCTCGCAAAGACCTCATTAGCGAGCTGGAGAAGCTTCTAAATGCGAACAATGAGGCTCTAGCTGCCGATGAGAAACAGTATGCCGAACTGACGACCCGAAAGGCAGAGACGGAGGAGAAGCGACGCGAGGTTGAGCTCGCTATTATGCGCGGGTTACCAGCACATGAAGCCTCTCGGTCGCCAGGCAATGGGGCATCTACCAGTCCAGAGCCAGAGAGACCAGAGGTTGAAGCCCTCACCCCTCCACCGGTAGAGGCTTTTACCCCGCCGACTCCGGAGGCCTTTACTCCTCCGCCAGTCCACGATGATCCGCCCGCCCCTCGACAAACAGAGACGGACGGCGTAGGCTTAGCGTCGACTCAATGCTTCCAGCCGTCCTCCGCATCGGGCATTGAGATGTTATCGACCCTTGCTTCTCAGTATCAGTCCATGCCCGTATCAGCCAATGGATCCAACAAGAGGCGCCGACTCGATGGTGATGATTTTCCCGACTTTGGTGGAGACGACGGGATCGACGCTGACGTGGCCGAGATGCTGCGCAGAGACAGCAACGGCACCGCCTCTTGAAGGGTATTATTCCAGACGCCGGGTAAAATCATTCGCACCAGAAATTTGTACAAAACAAACCAGCGCGAGGAAGCTGGGGTTCATCATGTATGATTACACAAAGCTGCCAGTAGACATGCCAACTATCTTTGGAAAGGGTCGGGAGCGGATATTCCGGAACCAGTTACCTGGCGATACCTATGGATTGTTGATCGAATACAGTGTATTCCCACCCGCTTCTTGTGTTCCACCCACATAGAGCTCGCCCCCCTCCCTTTCACACTCCCTCTGGAGGAGCGATGCGGAAGGGGGTTTCAACAGCGTCACCTTTCCTACGTCTACTGCGCCCCGTTGCGAACGGCAGGAGATCTGGCTTCTCAATAATTTTTGGGGTGATGAGCGCCGTGAGTGTGAATGGGGATTCAATATCACTCGAGCTCACCACTTGCCTTCTGTCAGGAAGGGACACTAACCGACCTAAGGCGAATCGTAATATGTGCTTAGGCGGGGTCCATGACTCCATACCTACCTAGGAAGTGTCCTACCTAGGTGTACCTGCAGTGTAGGTATCCGTAGGTATCCATTTCCACCATTGGACGGACCCGTCACCTGTGGGACCTCCCTACCTAGCACCCTCCGCAGGTGTGGCCCGGCAAGGACGACCTAGAGCTTCTAGGTATTTCTAGGTATTGGGTACCCAGGTTCGGCGAAAGTGCCCCCGGTCCGATTATCGCCGGAGACTGACGGCTACCGGGCTAGTCCGTTCAACGCGTGTCAGCGGAACCAAGGGAAATTTTAAGCTAGCCCGATGACGGTATCCTCTGCTTTCTCAGCCAAACATACCGTGGTTGAGTTCCTGTGCGATCTGCCCAGTCTCCCCATATGATGCAGCCGTCTTGTTCTACCTCTCATGACTATGCGCCTCCCATGAGATAAGAAAAACTACTCTATACCATTTCGAAATGGCCACGGGGGCAGCGCGAACAGCAGTGCTGCTCCCGCACCGCGTTGGGGTATGCCAGGGTTCCTCCCTCTTGGCCTCGCTCGCCGGCTTGCGCAAACCCTCGACAACACCTTCCATCTTTCAACACCTACTCCTCTTGCAGACCCGAAGCTTGAGTTCCAGGCTAGTCAAGCAAATTCATGCTCCATATCCTGTCTCTCGTCCACCCGCGCCGACTTTGCCAACCCCGATACCACAGCAATCACACCCGGCAGCGATACTGCGCTATTTCTCGAGCGGCTTCCGCCTAGAGCAGAAAACCCGAACTACGTCGCTACAGAGCACGCGCCAAGAGGAAAATAAGGCGCAACAACCTGCGACAACGGTCGAAGATGTTGAGCAGCCTGACGACTTCCAGAAAAGCGAGCGGGCTGCCAAGGCCGCTCAGGTTAACCTGCGTGCGAAGTTGTCAAAAGAAGGCAAGACGCAGGGAAAGGCAGGATTTGCCGAGATATGGCGGCTGATCAAGATCGCGCGGCCAGAGCTGAGATGGCTCGGCCTCGCCATGATCTTTCTCGTCGTCTCGTCTAGCGTTACCATGTCCATTCCCTTCTCCGTTGGCAGAATCCTCGACATTGCGACCAAGGACCCTTCAGAAGACGCCCGCTTGTTTGGCATGACCATGCCTCAGTTCTTCGTCGCCCTGGGTGTTATATTAACCGTCGGAGCCATGGCGAACTTTGGCCGCGTCATCCTCCTGCGCATCGTCGGCGAAAGAGTGGTAGCTCGTCTCCGGTCACAGCTGTACAGGAGGACGTACGTCCAAGACGCTGAGTTCTTTGACGCGAACCGGGTTGGGGATCTGATATCTCGTCTCAGCTCCGATACCGTAATTGTCGGCAAGTCCATCACTCAGAACATCAGCGACGGCTTGAGAGCTCTGTTCAGTGGAGGAGCTGGCTTTGTCGTCATGGTGTGGCTGAGCCCGAAGCTCACCGGACTGCTACTCATCATGCTACCCCCCGTTGCGATTGGTGCCTTCTTCTACGGGCGCGCAATCAGGAACGTGAGCAAGGGAATACAAAAGAACCTGGGCACCTTGACCAAGATCGCCGAAGAGCGTCTAGGCAACGTCAAGACCAGTCAGGCATTCGTCGGCGAGGTCCAGGAAGTAGCCCGGTACAACCATCAGGTCAAGAAGATCTTCGACCTGGGACGCAAGGAGTCCACCATCGCCGCTACCTTCTTCGCATCGACAGGATGGGCTGGCAACATGACCATTCTTGCGATGCTCGTCGTCGGCGGCAATTTCGTGCGCAATGGAGCCATGACCCTAGGCGACCTCACGTCCTTCATGATGTACACGGCTTTCGCGGGATCCAGCCTTTTCGGTCTCTCGTCGTTCTATTCAGAACTGATGAAAGGAGTCGGTGCTGCTAGCCGTCTCTTCGAGCTGCAGGATAGAAAGCCGGGCATCTCACAGACTGTAGGCGCCAAGGTACAGTCTGCGCAAGGGCCAATCCGCTTTTCCAACGTATCGTTTGCGTATCCTACACGTCCAGCTGTAAAGATTTTCAACGACCTCAGCTTCGAGATTCCCTCCGGTAGCAACGTTTGTGTTGTCGGGCCATCCGGTGGCGGCAAGTCAACCGTTGCAGGTCTTTTGCTGCGGTTCTACAACCCTACGTCCGGCTTGATCACTATCAACGGCGTGAACATTTCCAAAATGAACATCAAATCTCTGCGACGACGTATCGGCATGGTTGCCCAGGAGCCTGTCTTGTTCTCTGGCACCATCGCCGAAAACATCTCGTATGGCAAGCCCAATGCCAGCCGCGCCGAAATCATTGTGGCGGCGCGAAAGGCGAATTGCAACTTCGTCAGCGACCTGCCTGCAGGTCTCGACACACAGGTCGGTGCCCGTGGCTCACAGTTATCTGGGGGGCAGAAACAACGAATCGCCATCGCTCGAGCGCTAATCAAGGACCCGGATATTCTCATCCTCGATGAGGCAACGTCAGCGCTCGATGCTGAGTCGGAGACGCTTGTAAATGCCGCCCTGGCGTCTCTTCTGAAGGGCCGAAACACGACCATCTCAATCGCCCACAGACTTTCGACCATCAAACGCTCTGATCTAATCATTGTGCTTTCGAACGATGGCAGGGTCGCCGAAATTGGCAAATACTCGGAGCTATCCAACGACAAAGAGAGCGCGTTCAGCAAGCTGATGGAATGGCAGATGAGTGGGGGCGACATTCCAGACTCCCGTGGAAGCGACAGGGGCCACATCACCGAGACCGAGGAAATCGAGTCGGACCTCGAGCGAGAGGAGGAGCAGGCCGAAGAAGGAAACGTCGGGGTTGAGAAGCAGCAGGACCAGGCCAAGGGGGACTCGCGAAAGTGATTCTCGCAATTACTGGATCAAGTATAGTTGCCGCAAATCAGTATTGAGGCTTTCTTGTGCCTGATATCAAATATGCCGCCTGGACAGGTCCCTACCTAGGTGCCTAAGGAGCTAAGATGGCTCGTGACAGGGACGAAACGATGCCGCTCAGTGTAAACTGTACCATTCCTACTTGTAACCTTAGATTCAGCATAACTCTACTAGGAAAACTAAAATGTCTTAACTTAGCTTATTAAGTACGTAAAAAGGTATTTTTCAATTTTTTTTAAATTATTATACGTAGTTATATATATTTAATCAAATATATATATAACGTGGTTCATCAGTTAGCGACGAATATCAGTCAGCGACGAACTTTTTCCCACGTCCACAACATTATTTAACATTTCTTAACTATAACACAATCAATTGACTATTCATTATCGCTATTCGATTCATTAGACAATTCCACATCCTTGGAACAGGTTCGCGCATTATGTCCGGTCTCACCACACACACACCATAGCGTCTCCGAGCCGGCTGGGCCCTCTTCGATAGACCCCCTTCTTCATTATCTCGAGGTACTGGATATTTCCCTTTTTATTTCTCTTCTAGTAAAACCTAAGATTCCTCTATACTAAGTGCCCCTCTAAGTTATATATAGGACTTTTTGGCCCTCCAGTACTTAATAAGTACTATATTTATATCCTTAAGTGTACAAAGTCGATCGATTAAAAGAGTAAGTAAGTATACTATTACTTATGTACCCTTTAATAATTACTCGACTGTTTTAATTATTAGAGTTAGGGAGCTTCCTTAATGAGTAGAGATCTACTTTCTAATAAAATTAGATTGTAAAACGGTTTATTAGGAGTCAGAGGGCGTTTGCGACTGCTAAGGTAGTGGTGTGACGGAGCGCAGGCTGAATACAGTAGGGCACGGGCGTGAGTGGCGTAGGAATACAAGAGGGGGCGTGTCAAATGCGTTCCTGACACCGGAATTAGGATAAATGGATTGCTAGGGTGTTTAGCCCTGTGGCTTTTAGCTATATTCATATATTAGGGATTAGTCTACCCAGGGGCCCTATGTCAGGCCACAAGGGTCACAGACGAAGTGAAGGGCGACCACCAAACGTAGGTCTCCATGTTGAAGCTACTGAATC